>SKCR01042287.1:0-151299 GCA_019454045.1 Zanthoxylum bungeanum
GCAAAATAGCTAGCAGAAAACCGAACCAGTGAACAGAACAGCAAATCAGCAACCAGAAATAGCAAATTAACAAACCAGCGATCCTTCCGGCAATGACCTAACGCACTTCCGAGAAAGCAACTTAAAAGGTAAGACCTGAGAGCACCCTTACTATATTTATTTTATAGTTCCGGACGCTGCATGCCTGGCTGGACGTGAAATACGTACAGCCGGGTATGTGAAGTCCTACATCAAAGACGGCCAAATTTCTGGTCACATTTTTTTCTTTCTTTGGCATTTCGTTATTTATCTTTTTTTTTTTATTTTATTGTTGTTTTATTGTTTCGCCCTTATTTTATTTATTTTTTTGTTCATGTTGATGATTATATGTATATGCATTGTTATATGTTTTCATTTTATGTCTGTTTACATTGCAATGATGATTATGTTATTATCCCTTGCGGTATATCAGATGGAAACCCAGACGTAAATTTCGTAGCCGAATCCGAATGGACTGTAGTTTTTTCTGTACTTGGGATACAACTCCACGTGCCACTGGGAAAATATTCATATATGCATGATTAACCCCCCATTTTTTTGTTTGCTATTTATTTATTGACGTTTTTCCTGCTTTTGATTGTTTATTATAATTTTCGTTATAGCAACTCATATTTCTCAATTTAATGTGATTTTGGAACTACGTTATTGTGATTATTATTTTGGATGTGTATGTTATTACATTTTTATTCGCTTTTATGCATGAATTGCATTAAGATTTGGCTATACCATTGTGTGAACCTGTCCATTACACTGGCATAAGTAATGGACCATTCCGAACCCAACGGTTTGAGATCTTTCCTTACGAGGGGTGAGTGCAGCCTTAAATTTTTCCCAGTTTATACTGGGTGGCGACTCATTTATTCTCTGGTTTAGTACCCTACGGGGTAATCCGTACTCTCTATGGGCTGCGAGCCTAACAGTGTCGTGATCGTCGAGCATCATAGGCATAGCGGTAAACCCCGCTTCGCTCCTACAGAAGGCGACTCCACTGGGGATAGAGAATCGGCCCCGAAATATTGCCTTGTAGTGTCTGTGGTTTTGGCTTTGGTTAACCAAGTTTCATATATTTTGCATACCCTTCTTACCCTCAATGATGTCATTTATCGTGAAGTCGCTTTCACTCAAGGCCGTGGATTGTTATGTGATGATAACCATCACTCATTGACATGTACCCTAGGGTATAAAAATGGCATGCACACTTGGTCGCTCGAACCCTTAGGTGGGGAGACCTAGTTGTGTGCAACCCTTCACCTATGAGAGCCTTATCCATACCCTTATAAGCCTACATACAAACCATAATTATGTACCCTATAGAAGCTACCCCCATCCATGTGTTTGGGCCTTTTATCATTTGGATCCATTTGGGCCTCTCGTCATAGGATACGAACTTGTTGGGCCACTTAAACTGGGACGAGTTTGTATCTTATGAAGATTGGGCCAAAAGTTTTAAAAATGACGATGGACCACCTTGTGCTTGGGCCCCCTGTCATTTGAAGTTATTTAGCCACCTTATCGCAAAGTGTAAATATGTTGGGACTTTTCAACTGGGACAAGTTTACACCTCGCGATAATCTGATTGAACACTTTAAAATGATAGCGGGCCAACTTGTATGAAAACCTTGATGGGCTTAGAAGGTCCAAACATGATCCCAATATGCCAGATTCATAAGTCCGATATCTGCACTGGCTTTCATCCAAGAAGGGTATGCCTTGTTATGACATATTTGTATACTTTTGGATATCTCCAAGTCCATCCCCGCCACAACCGTGATTACCGAGGGCCCAATTCGTCATTTCTAGACAATGGCACGATCCCTATAATAGGCTTAGTCAATCTTGTAAATGGGCGGCCTTTGTCTTTTACTGATAAAAATGTACTGAGGTAGCCAAGGTTAACCCATGTAGCGTAGGAGAGAACGATTTTATGTACCCTACATTGGTGCATAAAATGAGCCATACCTAGGGCAGAAATGGACTTACCACGAGTGCGGGAGGAATAAGGTCGGAATGGTATATGTTGTTTTAATAACCACATGTATCTCATGCATACACGCATCATGCTAACCCCTTATCTTAAAAGCCATTAAAAATATATGTTGGGTTAGAGAAGAAGGAAGACTGTTAAGAAAAGGTTAGCAAGCATGGATTCGTCAGGCAATGATGGTTCCCGTATGGATCAATTGGAGACCAACAACACCAAAATTACCGAGCAGCTACAAGCTTTGACCAACGCTGTGGCCAATCTGACAGTACCCCGCACAGTGGGAACATAAAACAATGATGATGGAAGGCGTAAGGAGCCCCCGAATAGGGTGAGCAAAGAAATCCATGTTTGTTTATTATGACATGGCTGAATATGCCGCGGGAAGGATAGCCGGGCCTCAGGCAGAGTTACAGAAACTCAGAGAACAAGTAGAGTCAGTTACCCGCAAGATGAAGGGAAAACATGAAGATCTATTAGACTATGATGCGATGACATGGCCAAGTTCAACGGAAATGGAGATCCAATGGTCCATCTCCGATAATATGTTTCAGTGATGAGTTCAGTGGGTTTGTCGAAGCGCCAGGTACAGAAGATGTTTGGGATGTCACTGGAAGGGGCGCCCGTAGTATTATATCATGGCATGGAGAGAAAGGTCAGCGATGACTGGAGGGCACTGACAGAGACGTTTCTAAACCAATATATCACGGACATGGAGATAGACTTGTCACTCCGTGACCTAGAAAACACCAAACATAAGCTAGAGGAGAGCTTCAAAGATTATGTGGATCGCTAGAGAAGCCAGCTCTTGAAGATGCAGACACGGCCCTTGGAGAATGACTAGATTAAGATGAACATTAAGGGCACCAAGCCCTCCATTTATAACAAGCTGAGAAGGATGACCTCCATGATCAGCGACTTTCGACAGATAAGGAAACTGTCATGGATATCGAGGAAGATGAAGCCGAGAACATAAGGTTTTACAGCCATAATAGAAATACCATTAGGGGGCCTTCGAGGACCAAGCTAGCTCCTCTGAGGTCGCCACCATCAGAAACAATCAATTCTCCAATTTTGGTAGACCTTTGTCAAAGGTGTTTGAAAAGCTGAAGAGGCAAAGACTCCTAAAACCCTTAGAACCTAGACCACTTGCAAACCTTGTGCCACGTCACATCGACCTAAACCTATACTGTCACTACCATTAGTAAAAAGGCCACGAAACTGACAACTGCACTCGCCTTAGGCATGGGATCCAAGACCTCAATGACACCAATAAGATACCCGACCCAGAAAAAGAACAACCTAACACACACGGAAACCCTCTACCCAATTACCACTTCGATCCACCACCCACCTACATGATCAATTACGGCCTGCCCAAAAGCTTTGTCCTCTAAACTCACAACCACCAAGCTTCTTGCATGGGGATATGGGATAGTAGTAGTGAAGATCAAATAGAGTAGGGGAGAGATTTATAGGAAAACTTCTCGAGCAGTGACGAATATGAGGTAAAGGTGATGACTCGTAGTGGACATTTTTACAGTGATGTAACAGAGAAAGTTAAAGAAGTGCTAAAAGAAGGCTGAGAGGTGACGGAGAATATGGATAACATCGATGGGGATACTGTGTTGCATCATTTGAAGAAGACACGGGCACAAGTGAGCATATAGGAGTTATTATGCGCCTCTCAAGAGTATAGGTGTGCCATGGTAGAAGCTCTAAGCAAGATAATAGTACCTAAAGACGCAAACCTGACAATGTTCGTAGGGTCGGTACAGGAAGAGGCTAGGCAGATGATAACATTCTCTGAATACGAGCTCCCGATAGAGGGGAGGAATCACAACAAGAAGCTATTCATTAAAGCGGAAGTTGAGGCAAGAATACATATTGTGTGATGGTGGATGATGGCTCATTAATCAATGTGTGCCATTTGAAGATTTTGTCAAGGTTGGGTATGCAGAAAACATATTTAAGCCCCTCCAGCATGACTATCAAAGCATATGACGATAGAAAATGGGGAATCGAAGGTACTTTCATCACAGTAGTGTATGACACAGAAACTGGACGACGCTGTTCCGGGCTCGCGGCCCGGTCGGGAATTCGAAATAACATGGAGTCGCCACCCGGTGTGAACCGGGACAAAGATTTAAGGCCGCACTCACCCCTCGCAAGGGAAGACCTCAAACCGTTGGGTTCGGAATGGTCCCTTACTTATGTCATTTGTAATAAATGGATTTGTGCAATATTAACCAAGTCTACACAACATGCTTAAGAACAACCTATTAACCTTGCATAAAACAACATCATACTAAACAATCTAATCATGCATAAAAAAATAAATATCATACTAAATGACTACATCATGCTTAGAAACAACCAACTAATCATGCATTAAACATCATACTAAACAACCTAATCATGCATAGGAAAATAAATATCATACTAGACAATTAAATCATGCTCAAGCACAACCAACTAGTCATGCATAAAACTATAACATATTAAACATCATAATCATGCATAAAACAATAATAAACTTAAACGACTACATCATGCTTAGAAAATAAATAACGGAAATAAGATAAAAGGGTGCCCTCAGGTCTTACCTTTTAAGTCGCTTTCCGGGAGTGCGTTCCACGGTGCCGGAAGGGATATCGTTTTGTTGTTTTCACTGGTCCGATGTTTCTACTATTTTCACGGGTTCACTGTTTTCACTGGTCCGCTGTTTTTACTATTTTGTCCGTTTTTACTCGCCGTTTTCTCTGTTTTTCTCACTATTTTAAATTGCCGTTTTCACTGTTTCACTCGCAGTTTTCTCTGATTTTATTCACTGTTTAGGGGGCGCATTCGGGTGCAGTTTTGCGGGATTTTGGTACGGTTTTCACGGGATTTTCTAGTCACTATTTTAAGGCAGTTTTGGGTCAGTTTCTGGACTGTTTTGGGTGTATAATGCAGTGTGATGTGCGACTATATGGAAGGGTTTTTGTGCGGCAATAGAGGGCAGTGGAGGAGGGTTATTCTCCGGCGGTGAAGGGCTGGGCAGTGGGCAGTTTGAGCGTAGACTACTGGCAGGTTTGGGGCTGTATTTTGGCGTGAGTTTGAGGGGGGTTTTGACGTGAAACAAGGGGTAGTAACGTGATGGTTATGGACGCTGCATGCATAGGTTTTTGGCAGTAACGTGAAGCTTCTGTCTTGGCAGTTTTGTGTGCGTGGGGCAGCTGGTTTTATGTGGCTTAGGGCTGTGGCATTTGTGAGGAACGTGCGTTGAAGGCTTGAGGTTTTGCTTAGGGTTCTCGGTTGAGGTCTGTTCGTGAAGGGCATTGGCTGTTAGGGCTTGTTGGGGCATGAACTGCAGGCTGGTTCTGTCGAGAGGAAGAGCTGAGTTGTGTGGCTTTTGAGGGAGTATTAGGTTTATTCATGCAGTTTACGTGAGTGAGCTGAGGGGTCTGTGTGCTATGAAGGCTATAGGGTTTGGTGCATGGGGTTGCTGGGAGCTGTGCATGAAGTGTTGATGTGCTGAATGGATAGGGACAGTGGCGTGAAGAATGATGATGGAGATGATGAAGATAGGGGCTGCTGTCTTTGTGATACGTCAACCCCCCAGAATGGTGCCACTCTCCTTATGCGTGTCTCTTGGTGAAGGTAAGGGGCTGAGTTGGGTGGTATCTTTAGGGGCAGTGAGCTGTTGGTGAATGTAGTCAGTGAAGGGCTGTGTTGTTGATGCGTTGAGGGGTGTTTTAAGTGGCTTCGTGTTGTGGTGCCACGAGAGAGGAGATCATGCGTGGCTTATGCGTGAGCTTGTTTAACAAAGATGGGGCTGCTACGTGGGCTGTGAAGGGTTGGTTAACGTGGCTGGCAGTCTTTGCGTTGAGGGGCCGTTTAGGGTTATTTGGTTAGGTGAGGTAGCTGTGAACTGTGATGGTTTGGAAGATGTATGAGGGCAGTGAGGGTTTCAGCGTGAAGGGGTTGTTAGGCGTCGATTGGAGTGTGTTTGTTGAATGAAGGCTAGGGTTTATTTGAGTTAGAAGGCCGAGAGTGTCTAGGGGGAGAGCTGAGGGTATGTTTTTATTGTATTATTTTTGGTTCAGTGTCTTTGCCGTAGGAATGAGCTAGGGGTGTGTGTGAGTGTTGTTTTAGGTTTTATGGTTCTTTGAGAGAGGGGGAGAGACAACATGGGTGTTTGTGGGTAGTAGCATGGGCGATGGTATGGGTTGTCTGGAGGGTGCAGGTGAATAATGGTTGTATCGGTGAAATATGAGTATTGCATGGGTGTTAAGGGAAGATGGGTTTGCATGGAGGGTGCATGGCTTTTGGTTTTAGGCTTTAGGAGGGGCTGTTTGCTTTGTGAATGGGAAGAAGATGAGATTCACGCATTGTTTAGGAATGGGTTTCTCTGTTTGTTAGTATTTTTTATTTGTTTGATTTTCTTTGAATTTGTTTAATTGGTTGGTATTTTTTTAATGGCTTAATTTAGTTTGAATTTATTTAATTGGTTGTGATTTTTATTTTTGTATGGAAGTTGAAGGGTCACAAGCATGAAAAATTAGAGAGAGAGGATAGGCACGAAAAGGAGCGAGGATAAGGTTCCGGGTGGAGGGTAATCTTGAAACGGAAACCCGACGAACCACCCGAAGCCAAGCAACAAGCGAATTAGATCCACAAAACGCTCAATTCTTGACTTTCCATTCCTCGCCGACGCGCTTTCCGAAACTTCCGCAACTAAAAAGTAGTGCCTCCATTTTTGTCTCTTTCTTTTCATTCATTTTTTTTTTTTTTTTTTTTCTTTTCTCTGACACACCTACCCTTTAAAGTAGCATTTCTCCTCATGGTGGTCCTAATACTCGCCCATGGGTAGCTTCACGCTTATCGTTATAGGTGGTCTATTTTCTTTTTTTATTTCAGAGACGTTTTCTTTCTTTTTTTTTCCAACCATATCATATATCATAGCATCAGTAAACAAGTGTGGACACCCAGGCAAACGGTCATTCACTAATACATCATCTTTTCAACTAGTCACCTCGATAACTACTCAGGTTTCTATTGCTAGGATCCCGTAATCAAGTGCTCGTGAGTCTAACTGAGATCAATCCATTCAGAATACTGGAAGAGAGCGTGTCTTGCACTTATCGTTTCTAGGGTTTCCCCTACAGCAAACAAGTCATCACCGGACATATGTCTAGCCACCAAAAATCTATGATGGATTTTAAGACACAAAAGGGTTAACATGATGCGTGTATGCATGAGTGCATGTCATGTATGCGATGTATGAAATAAATGAGCTTATAAAATAATTTGCACTAATTGGCCCATTATCATTTTAAAGTGTTCAATCATATTATTGCGTGGTGCAAACTTGTCTTAGTTGAAATGGCCCAACAAGTTTATAAACTTTTGCGATACATGGCTAAACAACTTCAAATGATAAGAGGCCCAATACAAAATGGCCCATTGACATTTTAGAAACTTTGGACCCGATTGTCAAAGGACACGAACTCGTTCCAGTATAAATGGCCCAACAAGTTCATATCTCTTGAAAAAGTCTAATTGAATCCAAATAACGATGGTCCAAAACACAAACATAATCAAACATTTTCTAAGGTCATGCGCTCAAGGTTTCACATGTAGGCTTTAGGAGTGTAAACAAAAGCTCTCGCTGACGAAGGGTTGTTCACAACTAGGACTCCCCACTCAAGGGTTCAAACGACCAAGTGAACGCACCTTTTTTTATACCTTACGATACGTGCCAACGAGTTACGGTATGTGATTAACTGTCGAATGGACTCCCGTTGTAGATTCCCCAGAGGGAGGGTGGAGCGAGGCTCACTTAAGTACCCAAGCCTCTTAGGCTCTTATCTCTTGGTGACAGGAATAAACAACGAGTCCTCCAAACTAGTCTATCACATGAGATTATCATCTAGGTGCCTTCACAGCTTTTCCCTTATAGAAGGTAGTGAGTGAAGAAGACACCAAACCATCACCTAGTTCTAACAATGCCTTTATTAAACTCCTAAACCCACAGTAAACATGGTTAATTAAAACACAAATCCAAACATTACAAGACATATTTCGAGGCCGATTCTCTATCCCCAGTGGAGTCGCCAGACTCTAGGACACAGAAACTGGAAGACGCTGTTCCGGGCTCGCGGCCCGGTCGGAAATTCGAAATAACATGGAGTCGCCACCCGGTGTGAACCGGGACAAAGATTTAAGGCCGCAATCACCCCTCGCAAGGGAAGACCTCAAACCGTTGGGTTCGGAATGGTCCCTTACTTATGTCATTTATAATAAATGGATTTGTGCAATATTAACCAAGTCTACACAACATGCTTAAGAACAACCTATTAACCATGCATAAAACAACATCATACTAAACAACCTAATCATGCATAAAAAAAAAAATATCATACTAAACGACTACATCATGCTTAGAAACAACCAACTAATCATGCATTAAACATCATACTAAACAACCTAATCATGCATAGGAAAATAAATATCATACTAGACAATTAAATCATGCTCAAGCACAACCAACTAGTCATGCATAAAACTATAACATATTAAACATCATAATCATGCATAAAGCAATAATAAACTTAAACGACTACATCATGCTTAGAAAATAAATAACGGAAATAAGATAAAAGGTGCCCTCAGGTCTTACCTTTTAAGTCGCTTTCCAGGAGTGCGTTCCACGGTGCCGGAAGGGATATCGTTTTGCTGTTTTCACTGGTCCACTGTTTCTACTGTTTTCACGGGTTCACTGTTTTCTCTGTTTTCACTGGTCCACTGTTTTTTACTGTTTTGTCCGTTTTTACTGGCTGTTTTCTCTGTTTTTCTCACTATTTTAACTCGCCGTTTTCACTGTTTCACTCGTGGTTTTCTATGATTTTTTTCACTGTTTAGGGGGCACATTCGGGTGCAGTTTTGCGGGATTTTGGTACGGTTTTCACGGGATTTTCTGGTCACTGTTTTAAGGCAGTTTTGGTCAGTTTCTGGACTGTTTTGGGTGTATAATGCAGTGTGATGTGCGACTATATGGAAGGGTTTTTGTATGGCAATAGAGGGCAGTGGAGGAGGGTTATCTCGGCGGTGAAGGGCTGTGCAGTGGGCAGTTTGAGCGTAGACTACTGGCAGGTTTGGGGCTGTATTTTGGCGTGAGTTTGAGGGGGTTTTGACGTGAAACAAGGGTAGTAACGTGATGGTTATGGACGCTGCATGCATAGGTTTTTGGCAGTAACGTGAAGCTTCTGTCTTGGCAGTTTTGTGTGCGTGGGGCAGCTGGTTTTATGTGGCTTAGGGCTGTGGCATTTGTGAGGAACGTGCGTTGAAGGCTTGAGGTTTTGCTTAGGGTTCTCGGTTGAGGTCTGTTCGTGAAGGGCAGTGGCTGTTAAGGGCTTGTTGGGGCATGAACTGCAGGCTGGTTCTGTCGAGAGGAAGAGCTGAGTTGTGTGGCTTTTGAGGGGAGTATTAGGGTTTATTCATGCAATTTACGTGAGTGAGCTGAGGGGTCTGTGTGCTATGAAGGCTATAGGGTTTGGTGCATGGGGTTGCTGGGAGCTGTGCATGAAGTGTTGATGTGCTGAATGGATAGGGACAGTGGCGTGAAGAATGATGATGGAGATGATGAAGATAGGGGCTGCTGTCTTTGTGATACGTCAACCCCCCAGAATGGTGCCACTCTCCTTATGCGTGTCTCTTGGTGAAGGTAAGGGGCTGAGTTGGGTGGTATCTTTAGGGGCAGTGAGCTGTTGGTGAATGTAGTCAGTGAAGGGCTGTGTTGTTGATGCGTTGAGGGGTGTTTTAAGTGGCTTCGTCTTGTGGTGCCACGAGAGAGGAGATCATGCGTGGCTTATGCGTGAGCTTGTTTAACAAAGATGAGGCTGCTACGTGGGCTGTGAAGGGTTGGTTAACGTGGCTGGCAGTCTTTGCGTTGAGGGGCCGTTTAGGGTTATTTGGTTAGGTGAGGTAGCTGCGAACTGTGATGGTTTGGAAGATGTATGAGGGCAGTGAGGGTTTCAGCGTGAAGGGGTTGTTAGGCGTCGATTGGAGTGTGTTTGTTGAATGAAGGCTAGGGTTTATTTGAGTTAGAAGGCCGAGAGTGTCTAGGGGGAGAGCTGAGGGTATGTTTTTATTGTATTATTTTTGGTTCAGTGTCTTTGCCGTAGGAATGAGCTAGGGGTGTGTGTGAGTGTTGTTAGGGTTTATATGGTTCTTTGAGAGAGGGGGAAAGACAACATGGGTACTTATGGGTAGTAGCATGGGCGATGGTATGGGTTGTCTGGAGGGTGCAGGTGAATAATGGTTGTATTGGTGAAATATGAGTATTGCATGGGTGTTAAGGGAAGATGGGTTTGCATGGAGGGTGCATGGCTTTTGGTTTTAGGCTTTAGGAGGGGCTGTTTGCTTTGTGAATGGGGAGAAGATGAGATTCACGCATGGTGTAGGAATGGGTTTCTCTGTTTGTTAGTATTTTTTATTTGTTTGATTTTCTTTGAATTTGTTTAATTGGTTGGTATTTTTTTAATGGCTTAATTTTAGTTTGAACTTATTTAATTGGTTGGTGATTTTTATTTTTGTATGGAAGTTGAAGGGTCACAAGCATGAAAAATTAGAGAGAGAGGATAGGCACGAAAAGGAGCGAGGATAAGGTTCCGGGTGGAGGGTAATCTTGAAACGGAAACCCGACGAACAAACCCGAAGCAAAACAAGTGAATTAGATCCACAAAACGTCAATTCTTGACTTTCCCTTTCCGACGACCGCTTTCCGCAACTTCCGCAACTAAAAAGTAGTGCCTCCATACGAGGCTCATCATTGGGCTGGTATGCAAAAATGCAATGCCTACAAGTAGTCAAAGTGGGCCAGCTAGAAGACAAGGTTGAGTTAACAGTACTTGATATCCCAGCTAAATTTTCCCTGTTATTGGGGAGGCCATGGTTTCATAAACTTGGGGGTGTGCCATCTACTTTGCACCAGGTTATTAAGTTCCCACATTGAGGGGAAGTCGTCACCATCAGGGCAGAAATAGACAATGATGTTGCTGCTTTAGACATACATTCTTTCACAAGGTTCCAAGTGGTGGCAAACTTCGAAGAATGGGTGGACCCCAAAGTGGCTAGAATCATGGAAAGAATGAAATATGAGTCGGGCACCGGTTTGAGTGTTAGAGGCCAAGGAATAAGAGCACTGCCAAATTTCAATGCACAAACCACTAAGAGAGGATTGGGGTATGAATCCGATGGGAATGAGCCGAAGACTAAGAAAAAAGAGATGAAGTTGATGGAATACTTTGTGAAAGCCACAGGATAACAAGGAGAGCCTGAACCCGTATAAGTCAATGGGATCATAGTATCGAGATTCGAAATCTTCAAAGATGTAATGGGGCAAAGAACCACAGGCAGAGGAAGAAGCAAAAGAGGGAAGTAAATAGGATGAATAACCACTGCAGTTGGAGAATCTGACGCTCGAAGAAAGCAAGAAGACGGAAGAAGACAAGGCTGCAAATGACGAAGATGTTTATTTTCCTAACTTATTTGATTGTATTCTTGTATTTATTAATCATATAGATATTGATTTTGCTTACATGTTCGAGTCTTTTACTATTAGTCTACTTCATAACATGCATGACATGAGCATATTTTATATTAACTCAACAAAGACAAATGCATTTAATCTTGGTACATGTGAAAACCCCAAGGAAATTTCAATTGCAAGTGAGGTTACCTCTGATGACCGGGAAGAATTAGAGAGAATATTAATAAAATATGCAAAAGCATTTGCATGGTCCAATGAAGATATGCCAGGAGTCGACAGAGGTATTGCCCAACACATGATACCAATTTATCCGAACATGAGACCATTAAAACAGAAGTTCCTAAGAATGAGGCCAGAATGGGCCGAAAAGGTTATGGAAGAAGTCAAGAAGCAGATAGATGTGGGATTCTTAGAGGTGGTGAAGTACCCCGAGTGGTTAGCCAACATTGTGCTGGTACCGAAGATGTTCGTGGATTATAGGGACCTCAACAAAGCTTGCCCAAAGGATGATTTCCCCTACCCCATATAGACGCGTTGGTTGATAGCGCGGCTTTATCTACTATGTACTCATTCGCAGATGGATTCTCAGGATAAAATCAAGTCTTCATGTCCGAAGAAGACAAGCATAAGATTGCCTTCGTCACTGAGTGGGGTATATATTGCTACAAGGTGATGTCGTTTGAACTTGAGAATGCGGGAGCCACTTATCAACGAATGGCCACTACATTATTCCTCGACTTGATGCATAAGTAGATTGAGGTATACGTAGATGACATGATGGTTAAATCAGAGACGAGGGTCGGACATATAGAAGCTCTAGAGAAATTCCTTCAAAGAGTCGATAAGTACAACCTCTGACTCAACCCCAAGTTGTGTGTATTTCGGGTAACATCCGGAAAGTTGTTTGGGCATACGATAGGAATGGAATGCATAGAAGTGGTCCTGGAAAGATCAAGTCAATTACCGAGATGCCCACACCGAATACAAAAAAAGAAGTTAGATCTTTTCTAGCAAAAATCCAATATATCAGTCGATTCATTGCCAAGCTAACATTAGTATGTGAGCCCATCTTCAAGATATTGAGGAAGGACCAGTTTGTGGAGTGGAATAGGCAATGTCAAGAAGCTTTTGAAAAAAATCAAAGAGTACATCGTTAAACCGCCCATCTTGAAACCCCCAAGGTCGGGCAAACCCTTGGTGTTGTAATTGGCCATAGAACCCGAAGCGCTGGGGGCGATGATGGTACATATAGATGTGGAATTAGAGATACAGTCAATGCGGGTACTAGCAGAGGTAGAATTGCCTGAGCAGGAATGGGCCTCGCAGAGGTTCGAACAACTAGCATTACTGGATGAGAAAATGATAAAGGCTTTGTACCACATGCAGTTATACTAGAAAAGGTTGGCCAGGGTGTTGAATAAGAAGGTGCGTCCTACCAAGATATGAGAATGTGGTCTAGTCGAAGCCACTGGTAATGGACCCAAAGGGAAAGTTCAGGCCCAATTAGGAAGGGTTCTACCTAGTCAAGAAGGTGATAGGGAATAGGGCAGTGAGACTTTCAGATTTGGAAGGGAACGAGTTCACCGAGCCCATCAACGTGAACAGTCTGAAGCAATATTTTGTATTAAAAAAAGAGAGAAAGGCTCGTTGGGTTGAAAATCCGCAAAGGACAGCCCAAGTAAAATATAGAGGATGCGTGAGCAAGAAAAATGGTTAATTGTAAAATCCGAAAGGAACAATTAGCGACAGAGGTACCCTTGCCAAATAGTTTATTTCCTACATATGTACTAAGAAGTAATGCAAACACCTTTATTGAGAGATGAGTTCAGTGGGTTTGTCGAAGCGCCAGGTGCAGAAGATATTTGGGATGTCACTGGAAGGGGCGCCCGTAGTATTGTATCATGGCCTGGAGAGAAAGGTCAGGGATGACTGGAGGGCACTGGCAGAGGCCTTTCTAAACCAATATATCACGGACATAGAGGTAGACTTGTCACTTCGTGACGTAGAAAACACCATACAGAAGCTAGAGGAGAGCTTCAAAGATTATGTGGATCACTAGAGAAGCCAGCTCTTGAAGATGCAGACACGGCACTCGGAGAAGGACTAGATTAAGATGATCATTAAGGGCACCAAGCCCTCCATTTATAACAAGCTGAGAAGGATGACCTCCATGATCAGTGACTTTCGACAGTTAAGAGAAACTGTCATGGATATCGAGGAAGAGGAAGCCGAGAACATAAGGTTTTACAGCTATAATAGAAATACCATTGGGAGGCCTTCAGGGACCAAGCTTACTCCTGCTGAGGTCACTGCCATCAGAAACAGATGATTCTCTAATTTTGCTAGACCTTTGTCAAAGGTGTTTGAAAAGTTGAAGAGGCAATGACTCCTAAAACCCTTAGAACCTAGACCACTTCCAAACCCTGTGCCACGGCACCACGACCTAAACATATACTGTCACTACCATCAGTAAAAAGGCCATGAAACAGACAACTGCACCCGCCTTAGTCATGAGATCCAAGACCTCATTGACACCAATAAGATACCCGACCCAAAAAAAGAACAACCCAACACAAACAGAAACCCTATACCTAATTACCACTTCGTTCCACCACCCACCTACATGATCAATTTCGGCCTGCCCGAAAGCTTTGTCCTCCAAACTCTCAACCATCAAGCTTCTTGCATGGGCATATGGGATATCAGTAGTGAAGATGAAACAGAGCAGGCTAGAGATTTCTGGGAAAACCTCTCGAGCAGTGACGAAGATGAGGTAAATGGGATGACTCGTAGTGGACGTTTTTACAGTGATGTAACAGAGAAAGGCAAAGAAGTGCTAAAAGAAGGCCGAGAGGTGATGGAGAATACGGGTAACACCGAAGGGGATAATATGTTGCGTCAATTGAAGAATGCACAGGCATAAGTGAGCATATAGGCGTGCCATGGTAGAAGCTCTAAGCAAGATAATGGTACCTAAAGATGAAAACCTGACAATGTTCGTAGGGTCAGTACAGAAAGAGGGTAGGCAGATGATAACGTTCTCTGAAGAAGAGCTCCCGATGGAGTGGAGGAATCACAACAAGCCGCTATTCATAAAAGCATAAGTTAAAGGCAAGAATACATCATGTGTTATGGTGGATGATGGCTCATCTATCAATGTGTGCCATTTGAAGATTCTGTCAGTGTTGGGTATGCAAACAATATATTTTAGCCCCTCTAGCATGACTATCAAAGCATATGATGATAGCAAAAGGGGAATCGAAGGTAGTTTCATCACAGTTGTCAAAATGGGCCCGATAGAAGACGAGGTTGAGTTTACAGTGCTTGATATCCCAACTACATTTGCCCTGTTATTGGGAAGGCCATTGTTTTATAAACTTTGGGGCGTGTCATCCACTTTGCACCAGGTTATTAAGTTCCCGCATTGAGGGGAAGTCATCACCATCAGGGCTGAAGTAGACAATGTTGTGTCTGTTTTAGACATACATTCTTTCACAAGGTTCCAAGTGGCGGCAAACTTCGAAGAATGGGTGGACCCTAAAGTGGCTAGAATCATGGAAAGAATGAAATATGAGTCGGGCAGAGGTTTGAGTGCTAGAGGCCAGGTAATAAGAGCACTGCCCGATTTCAAGGCACAAACCACTAAGAGAGTATTGGGGTATGAATCCGATGGGAATGAGTCGAAGACCAATAAAAAAGAGATGGAGTTGATGGAATACTTTGTGAAAGCCACAGGATATCAAGGAGAGCTTGAACCCGTAGAAGTCAATGGGATCATAGTACCGGGATTCGAAATCTTCAAAGATGTGATGGGAAAAGAACCACAGGTAGAGGAAGTTGCAAAAGAGGGAAGTAAATGGGATGAAAAACTACTGCAGTTGGAGAATCTGACGCTCGAAGAAAGCAAGAAGATGGAAGAAGACAAGGCTGCAAATGACGAAGATGTTTATTTCCTGACTTATTTGATTGTAATCCTGCATTTATTATTCCTAAAGACATTGATTTTGCTTACTTATTTGAGTCTTTTCATATTAGTCTACATCATAACATGCATGACATGAGCATATTTGACATTAACTCAACAAAGACAAATGCATTTAATCTTAGTACATGTGAAAACCCCAAGGAAATTTCAATTGCATGTGAGGTTACCTCTGATGAGCGGGAAGAATTAGAGAGAATATTAATAAAAATATACAAAATTATTCACCTGGACCAATGAAGACAGGCCAGGAGTCGACATGGGTATTGCCCAGCACATAATACCAACTTATCCGAACATGAGACCATTAAAACAGATGCTCCAAAGAATGAGGCCAGAATGGGCCGAAAAGGTTAGGGAATAAGTCAATAAGCAGATAGATGTGGGATTCTTAGAGGTGGTGAAGTAACCCAAGTGGTTAGCCAACATTGTGCCGGTACCGAAGAATGATGGAAAGGTCAGAATATGTGTGAATTATAGGGACCTCAACAAAGCATGCCCAAATGATGATTTTCAAATACCCCATATAGACGTGTTGGTTGATAGCGCGGCTTTATCTGTTATGTACTCATTCGCGGATGGATTCTCAGGATATAATCAGGTCTTCATGGCCGAAGAAGCAAGCATAAGACTGCCTTCGTCACTGAGTGGGGTAAATATTGTTACAAGGTGATGCCGTTTGGACTTAAGAATGCGGGAGCCACTTATCAACGAATGGCCACTACATTATTCCTTGACTTGATGCATAATGAGATTGAGGTATACGTATATGACATGATGGTTAAATCAGAGACGAGGGCCGTGTTGGGTTCTCCTAGAACATGCCAAGAATCTATTAAGCATAAATTGTGTGAATACTGAAAGTAAGATTACAGAAAAGATACTCACTTTGATCGGCTATATGGATGTGGAGATAATAAAAATTTTCCAACCTTTGTGTAGTGCTCCAAGCCCTCGTTTGATTGTATGGTTGAGGTCCAAGCTTTGAATCAAGAATTCCAAACTCTAGGGATTGTTTCCCTATCACCTTTGTATACTCATTTAAGTGCTAGCTTAGGAAAAAATTGCTACAAAATTTCCTTATCACCAAGAGCAACTCTCGGTAATGTGCAAAGAGAAGAGAGGGAGATGCATTCACAGTGAAAGAGAAGAAAAGATAGTGATGAGTGATATGTTTTGATTTTCCAAAATCAAAGTAAGTTATACCAAATCTCAAAGTTTGGTAAAGGTCACTCACCTTTTAAATAAAATAATGGAAGTGTGTTTTACAAGTTAAAAATCATATAACAACTTCCATCACCTAAAAGTGATAAGATTGACTAGTGATGTGACTTGATGTGGGCCCCACTTTAATTCAAAATCTGAGTGGGCCCGTTTAACACATTCCGGCCTCGGGTTCGTTAATTCTGAATTAACGAATTTTTCGTTGCGACGTTAATTAAATATTAAAGTCGCTTACAAATTAATTCTAAATTAATTCGTTCACCCGAATTAAAATTCAATTTTAATTCCACGTTGAAATCTAATTTTAATTAATATATCGAATATATTATTTTAATCGATTAATTCCAAATTAATCGTTCTCTCTCTTTTAATCGAATTTTATCCCAGATAAATTCTCGCCGCAATTAATCCTAGATTAATTTTCTCTCTCTTCTAATTAATCCCAGATTAATTATGTTCGAGTCAAACGTCATCGGTGAATCTTCGGGAAGCGACCCATGAGATTCCTGGATATGTTGGAAGTAAATCCGGTCGTCGAACTATCCGAATACGTGCATACCCGGTACCACGTTCTAACCGATTTACAAGACATGGTTGGCTTCTAGCAAAGCGTCGTGCCTACCCAATTCTCCAGAAATATTCTTTTAAGGAATATATAATCTTTGTCAGGTGTAGTATACGTAGTATTGCGTATTGTGATCTAGTATCGGATGTCACATGCAAGGCCTGGGGCTAGAATAGTGTCTGCCCCGTACGAAGCATATATCGGATCACAAGCAACTAGTCTCTTTAATCGGATAATCATGACCTTGTCATATTATCCCCGATAGTTGCAAATAATAGAGTACTAGTTTTGTATCCCAACGTGATCATCATCTCCATATGACTGAAGTGATACGTACATATTGACATCACACCCAATACACTACGATTCTCAATAAACCCAGAAAATGCATACACAGAACCTATTAAAGCCCCGGACGACCAAAACCAAAGTGTATTGATTATCGCAAGTATTAGCGATGCAAGTCTCATGTTAAGACCAAATACACCTACCCTGATTCGAATTCCCATAGACACATAGTCATACTACCAATGGGATTCTGATGGGTCTATCCAGAGCGAAGCTGTTCCCTTACCATCGGTAAACACAACCTTCTATAACACTTGCATAAGTATCCAATACTTAAATTTATGAGAACTATGCCGTTATGCTTCCACAACGCGCACAAGTACAATACTAGTTTTTTCCGTATTATCGATGTCCAGTCTCGATAATACTACGACTAGAGATATTTAATGATTAAACCTTTGTGGATTAATATTGTCCCATATCTTATAATTCGGAACTAATCATAAGGACTTTTATCATTTATATATTCAAGTAATCTAATTACAAAATGATAAAATAACAATTTCCTTTGTCACATAGTTAATTTGTAAAAAAACCACAATGTCTTTTACAAATAGTGACGCTATGGGTCATAATTGTCCAACATGCCGGACATATAGAAGCACTGGATAAATTCCTGTAAAAAGTCGATAATTACAACCTCCGACTCAACCCCAAGAAGTGTGTGTTTCGGGTAACATCCAGAAATTTGTTTGGGCATACGGTCAGAATGGGAGGGATAGAAGTGGATCCTGAAAAGATCAAGGTAATTACCGAGATGCTCGCATGGAAGACAGAAAAAAAAGTTAGATATTTTCTCGGGATAATCCAATATATCAGTCGATTCATTGCCAAGCTAACATTACTATGTGAGCCCATCTTCAAGCTATTAAGGAAGGACCAGCTTGTGTAGTGGTATAGGCCATGTCAAAAAGCTTTTGAAAAAATCAAAGAGTACTTTCTTAAACCGCTCGTCTTGAAACCCCCAAGGCCGGGCAAACCCTTGGTGTTGTAATTGGCCATAGTACCCGAAACGTTGGGGGCGATGATGGTACAGGCAGATGTTGAAGTAGAGATACAGTCAATGCAGGTACTAATATAATAGCCTGAGCAGGAATGGGCATCACAGAGGTTCGAACAGCTAGCATTTCTGGATGAGAAAATGAAAAAGGCTTTGTACCACATGCAGCTATATCAGAAAAGGTTGGCTAGGGCGTTCAACAAGAAGATGCGTCCTACCAAGATCTGAGAAGGTGATCTAGTGCTCAAGCAGTCGAAGCCACTAGTAATGGACCCACAGGGAAAGTTAAGGCCCAATTAGGAAGGGATCTACCTAGTCAAGAAGGTGATGGGGAATAGGGCAGTGAGACTGTCAGATTTGGAAGGGAACGAGTTCACCGAGCCCATCAACGTGGACAGGCTGAAGCAATACTTTGCATAAAAAAGAGTGAGAAATGCTCGTTGAGTCGAAATCCGCAAAGGACAGCCTAAGCAAAATATAGAGCATGAGTGAGCAAGAAAAATGGTTAATTGTAAAATCCGTGAGGAACAATTAGCGACAGAGGTACCCTTGCAATGTAGTTTATTTCCTACATATGTAGTAAGAAGTAATGAAAACGCCTTTATTGAAACAAATGTTCAAGATGTTCATAGATTGCATAAATCCCAGTTAACCGGGAAAGATTAGAGTCAAGTAATTACAAATCAAGTCTTTTGTTTGTTAGATGCTGGACCAAGGTTATGAGATCTATAGAATGGAGACGAACTCCGGGAATGGAGAGGAATAGAGCAACTCCTCGGGAATGAGGACAAAGAACTCTGGGAATGGAGCTTCGATAATGAATAACAACTCGACAATGTGGACATATCTAAAAAAAGGACAGCTTAGGCAAAAGATCGGACGAACCTACAAGACAAATGGACTCCTAATAAATCGGCTTGCAGGGTGGTGCTTTACAGGTCAAAAGACTTGTAACTCAATGGACGAAGCACAAGGCAGTACCTTTTATGCATCCTCAGGACAGTAAAGGAAGGCTTCGGGAATCAGAAGACATGATTTTCAATATCCGAGAAAGGTAGTAAGAGAAAAATGCAAGCCGAGAATGGCAGCAAACTCCTCGGGGAGAGGGCATATTTTGAAATCTGCGAATCGTAAGACATGATTTTTACTATCCGAAAAGGATGAGGCCGCTTTCAAAAAGGCATAATCCATCTTCACCCGTTACAGGTAGCGAAGAGCACAAAGCTGAGCCATGTCAGAGGATGACCAGTCTACCACCCTGCGAATAAGGGACACAACGGGATCTTAAGCCATAAGACCAAAGAGAAATGAGCAATCACCAGAGTAGAATTGACAGGAGGAAACTGTAAGCAGGCCAGGGGGCGACCAAAGACTTTTATGGGCAAAGGGCACCAAAGAGCGCAAGGTTGGCCTAACCAAGGATAACATCAAGCCAATAGGACAAAGAAAACCTATCGAAATAGGGAATGCATCCATGCATACATGTCGCATACATATAATTTGGGTTTTATGTTCACAGGCCTTGAATAAAAAGAAAAAACGGCGAGGACGAGCAACTCCAAGAATGGAGAGGAGCCTTGAGAATGAGGAAGAATCAGGGGTCGAAGTACCTCACCACCATCAGTTCGAGAGGACAGGAATGAATCCCAATGGTCGAGGCCTACATTATCAATAGTTTGGGAATGAATCCCAGAGATCAAATCACCTCATCATCATGAAAAAATAAACTTCACAGTGGATCGAAGAGTCACGCAGATGGACCAAAATGCCATCACCCATTCAGTTCGGGAATGAATCCCAGAGGTCGAAGCACCTCGAGATCGAAGCATCTCACACCCAGCATAGTTCGGGAATGAAACCCAGAGGTTGAAGCACCTCGTCATAAATCCCAGAGGTCGAAGTACCTCGAGATCGAAGCATCTCACACCCAACATGGTTTGAGAATGAAACCCAGGGACCGAATCACCTCACCATGAATCCCAGAGGTTGAAGCACCTCGAGATCGAAGCATCTCACACCCAATATGGTTTGGGAATGAAACTTATGGGTCGAAGCACCTCAAGATCGAAGCATCTCATACCTAGCACAGTTCGAGAATAAATCCCAGAGATCAAAGCATCTCACAACTAGCATGGTTTGGGAATGAATCCCAAGGGTCGAAGCACATCCCCATCAACTCAACTCAATTCGGGAATAAATCCCAGAGATCAAAGCATCTCACACCCAGCATGGTTCGGGAATAAATCCCAGGGGTCGAAGCACATCTCCATCAACTCAACTCAGTTAGAGAATAAATCACAGAGATCGAAACATCGTACACCCAGCATGGTTTAGGAATGAATCCCAGGGGTCGAAGCACCTCGCCATCAACTCAACTCAGTTCGAGAATAAATCCTAGAGATCGAAGCATCTTACACCCAGCATGGTTCGGGAATGAATCCCAGAGGTCGAAGCACCTCGCCATCAACTCAACTCAGTTCGGAAAAAAATCCCAGAGATCAAAGCATCTCACACCTAGCATGGTTCTAGAATGAATCCCAGGGGTCGAAGCACCTCGCCATCAACTCAACTCAGTTTGGGAAAAAATCCCAGAGATCAAAGCATCTCACACCCAGCACAGTTTGGGAATGAATCCCAGGGTTCGAAGCACCTCGCCATCAACTCAACTCAGTTCAGGAATGAATCCCAAGGATCGAAGCATCTTACACTCAGCATGTTCGGGAATGAATCCCAAGGCTTGAGTACCTCACCATCAACTCAACTCCGTTCGGGAATAAATCCCAGAGATCGAAGCATCTCGTAAAAGTAGCAAAATGACATTTAAGTTCAGAAATGACCGACGAACAAGGTAAGTAAAAATGCATGCATGACTTTGATAGGGTTGTCACTGTCACACACTGCACAAGCCCCATCAATGTAGGGACGACTGTAGACACTGTATTTTTTCATAAGCCCGATGATGAGCCTCGTATGCAGGCACTACCTGAAAAGTTGTAAAAGTTGCGAAAAACGAATGTCGGAAGGAAGGAAAACCTCCAAAATTAGCACCTCATCGGATTCGGACTCACTAGCTAGCCTCGGATTCGCTCGATCAGTTTCTGTTTCAAACCTCAGCCTCAGCCCATCAGCCCTTGACGCAACCTCATAGCCTGCTCCCCCAGCCTCGGTCCATCCACCCTCAGCCCATCCACGTGGCCGATGACCCACCATGCACGCCCAAAACCCATGCAATCCATGCAAATCCTCTCATCAAATCACTTTCCAACTCAACAAAGATTTGAAATCCCACTCTTACCAAATTAACAAGATTTAAGATCCCCTTATCACCATATTTATGAGATTTTATTCCCCAATTTCCATGATTTGTTTCCCTATTTGGAGATCCTTTCAAATCATTATAAAAAAAAAGACAAAATCATCATCAAAATAAGACTTTGGACGGCAACCAACAAAAAAAACCCTAGCCATCACCAAAACATAAACAACAAAAGAAAAGTAGAAAACCGAAAAACAACCAAAACAGCAACCACCAAAAAAAAACCAAAATAGAAACCACCGAAAAATAGCAAACCAGAACCACCGAAAAATAGAACCAAAATAGCACCAAAACAACAAACCAAAATCGTGAAAATAGCAGCCAAAAACTGTGAAAATAGCTGCCAAAAAACCGTGAAAATAGCAGCCAAAAAACCATGAAAACAACAGCCAAAAATCGTGAAAACAGCAGCCAAATTGCCAAATCTATTTTTTCAAACCTGTATTCGCTTTAAAAAGAATTGAATCGAACAAATAAACGAATCCTGACCCAAATTGCCAACCATAGTAATTGGGTCAAAATATTTATGTTAGACGTAGACATAAAATTAGAGTTTGGAACTCTAGATAATAGCTTAGAGTTAAGGCTTCCATTCTAGAATCACTTGACCATCTTTGGGTGACCTATAATTATTCACGAGTCACTTCATTGTGGGATTCTAATTTGGTTTGTGTTTGGATTTTAAAATTTACACAAGTGCATATGTAGAATAAATTTATGTTTTTGTAAAAATATTTGATATTTTAAAAAACTTGATTTTTGTTCTCTAACATGTGTTGATGTTGGTTTAGATATTAAAAATTAATTTTGGGTGTTTTTGAAGTGTTTAGGGAATATCAGAAGAAATTAAGGTAAAATACCATAATTCCTTCAGTTCTCTGGATAGATAGCTGAAGGTAATGCAAAATGAAATTAAAAAAATTGAGCGTAGACCATGACGTAGCGCATTACTTCACACGCGTGCGCGCCCGTGACGTGCGCTAAATTTATTTTCATCCATTTCAGAGTTTTTGGACTCTGGTGTAATCCCGATTTTTCTTATGCACTCATAATGAAATATAGTATTTCATTAAATTATTTAAAATTACACATATACCTGATATCCACGGGTTAGATCCACTTTTGCTACGCGGGGCTCTGATCCGACCCTAGGGGTTCCACATCCGCCCCAACAGTTAGAGGCCACCCTAGTGGTTTCATATCAACGCATATACATGTATTATGTCATGTTACAAGCATAATTCATGAATTTTACACTAATTAAGTATATCAATTATGGATCATCGCAGGAACCGCAACTTCCTTCAGCGAAACAAAGTAATGCCAGCCAGATTCTAAATCGGTGAGTGGACCATTTTCTCAAGTTGTATTTTCTTAGGGTGTTAGCTAAGTTTATTTCCAGATGTTTTATGAATAAGAATGTTTTAAGAAATATTTTAGAAAGTGATGATTTGAAAAGTATGGTTTTATGAGTTTTGGAGGCATGGGGAAAAACCCACCTAAGATGTAACTTGATACAGATATTGAAATTGACGGTTACTAGAATATACGTATTCAAAATATGTGAACACAAAGTTCAAGACTAGGGATGACAGATACCCCAAGATCCTAGATTTCTGGGCTAGGGGGACGATGAGACGTAATGCCCCTAGACCCTAGATTCAGAGTCTAGAAGATAGCATTGATTTGCATATCTGGCTCTAGTTCAATGGCTATGGGGATGGCGAGACGTAATGCTCCAAGACTACTAGTTTAGGAGTATGGGGGGACGACGAGATGTAACACCCTCACACATCATGTTTTTCAGAGATATGGTTTTCAGTATAGACGTATAGGGGGACGACGAGACGTAACGCCCCCATACGTCGATTTTTCAGTGAAAGGATTTTCACAGACAGAATTTTCAAAGATATGATATTCAGAAATGATAAGTTTTATGAAAGATATTTAGAAAAAACTCAGTTTTCCAGAAAATTTCTGAGTTTTACAGACAGAAAGAATTTCCAGAAAAGTTTTACATAAAGCGATTATTTTTCAGATAAAAAAGAATTTTCAGAAAATATAGTTTCCTTGAAAGGAATAAAGTTTTAGAAAAATGAATTTTAATAAGTTTTTTTGTTTTCATCTTTAAATTGTCCACTCACTAGATCGTTCAAATGATCTAACCTCCCACACTCCCACTTTTCTTTTTTACAGGTTTACCCGCAGGACGAGCTCGAGAGGATGGATACTGATAGTAGTCATTAGGGTGTTTGGGTCCAACAGATCGAGTATCGAGTACAGAGTTATAGTCTAGTCAGAGTCGAAGTAAAGTTTCATTCATACACTAGTTAAAAGTGTCCATTACAAAATTGTAAATAGAAGTGTATTTGAGTAAACAATTAGGAGTATTAAGTTGCATTTCATGATATTGAGTTTGGCAATGGTCTCATATATGAGTTTACATTTGAGATAAAGTTATAGCATGGATCACAGTCTGAAAGTCAAAGGCTCAGGGGGATAGATCAGTCTATTTCATGCTGGTAGCATCTCCTAAAGGGGGATGTTACAAAAATTTGTGTTTTTATTTAAAAAACTAACCAAGTTCTTACTTAGTAACCGAACATCTTACCTCACAAGCAGTGATTATTCACGTAAAATGGTAAAGCTTGAGTTATTTTTAAAAAATTATAATAATAATCAAGTTTTTACTTAGTAACCATAAATCTTGCCTTAGTAAGCAGTGATTGTTTGGGTAAAATGGTAGAGCTTGAGTTTGTAAAATAATTTGTGAATGAGTTTGATTTCGTAGCCTATCTAACTCGAGCAAGAAGTTCATATGGGTGTTTTAACACCTGGTGCCCTAAAGCCAATTGGTCATTGAGTCACAGACCCAAAGGTCGTTACATGGGTTAAAGAGAAAGCTTAAGGGAATCAAACTTTTTTTCACATTTGAGATCCGAGCAATTAAGTCTATATGGTTGTCTTAATACCTACTGCCCTAAAGACAACTAGTTTGAGAGTCACTGTTCCAAAGCTTGTTACAAGAGCTAAAGATGTATTATATAAAAAAAAAAAAAACTATTTTTGTATATAAATAAATTGTCATTGCCAAAAGGTGTTAATTCTGATATAACTTAAGATACAAATATTACTCTCTTTTCAAGAAGACCTGTGAATATTGTGGCACATTGAATTGATTGGTACTTTCTCTTATTGGTATATGGAAGAATGGTAAAAAATACAGGAGAATTTATTTATTTGATAATTTAGAAAGAAATAAAACAATTACTAACTTAGATAAGAATTTGTCTTTTTAGTTTTCGCTTAAATTACTAAGGACTAGTAATAAGCTGGTTGGGGGTGTGATGAACACTAAAAAATGTACATTTAATAAAGAGAAATTAATCATTTTACACTTATAATTTCATTAATCCCTTTAATTTAGCACATTTGTGAAATAATAATTAAATTTATATTTTATATATTGTTATTGTGATTTTTATTTCTTATGTAGGTATAATAATACTTTTGATGCATAACTAGAAAAATGGACCTGATATTTGGATTTTGGAGGCCAGAAACTTAAAAGGGCGTTCTAATAGTGTACAATTTCAAAAATTTCAGCCTTGCATAATTTTCATATTCGGGACATAAATTTTTACTCTGATATCGAATTGAGGCAATTCTAGTTCCAAATGAAAGAAGACTCAAATATTTACAACTTTACGCCTTATAAGAGTTTCTAGTTTTGAGGTTTGTAAGGTTGAAATTGATGAAAAATCTAAAGTCTGTTATATGTAATTCTTAAAGACAAAATAAAGGAAAACAATTATATATATATATATATATGGTGGAGGGTTGCCATCCACCTTTAGGTGGATGGTCCTGTTGGATAATATGACCCATAGCGTCACTATTGTACAGATCACGGTGTTGTTGTACAAATTAACTATGTGACAAGGAAATTGCACTCTCATCATTTGTGATTAGATCACCATAGATGTATAAATGAAGAGAGGTCCATATGATTAGTTCCTGGATTGAGATGATATGAGACAGTATCAATCCCCGAAGGATTAATCATTAAATATCCCTAGCCGAAGTATTATCGAGACTGGACATCGATAATGCGGAATAGGCTAGTATTGCACTTGTGCGCGTTGTGAGGGCACAACGGCATAGTTCTCATATATATAAGTATTGGATACTTATGCAAGTGCGATAGGAGGTCGTGTTTCACCGATGGTACGGGAAACAGTTTCGCTCTGGATAGACCCCTCGGAATCCCATTGGTATTATGACTATGTGTCTATGGGAGGCCGAAATCGAGGTAGGTGTGTATAGTCTTAACCTGAGACTTGCATCGCTAATACTTGCGATAATCGGTAGACTATGGTCTTGGTGGTACAGGGCTTTAACCGGTTCTGTGTACACCGCTTCTGGGTTTATCAGAGAGTCGTAGTGTATTGGGTGTGATGTCGAGACGGAAGTGTCACTTCAGTCATATTGGAGTTGATGTCACGCAGGATACGGTACTAGTGCTCTTGAGTGTTGCGCAACCAATCGGGATATTGTGACCAGGTCATGTATATCCGATTATAGAGACTATGTTACCAGACATCCGACATGTGCTTCGGACTGGGCAGACACTTATCCAGCCCCAGCCCTAGCACGTGATTATCCGATACTGGGCCGATATACACAATACTACGGTATACTACGCTTGATACAGATCTATATATTCCTGTAAGAATATTTTTGGAGAATTGGGTAGGCATGGCGTTTTGCTAGAGGCTAACCTTGTCTTGTAAGTCGATATAAACGTAGTACGAGGTACTTACGTGTTCGGACAGTCCGACGATCGTATTTACTGCCAACATATCCGGAGATCTCATGGGTCGGTTCCTGAAGATTCACCGATGACGTATTACTCGTACTTTGATTAATCTGGGATTAATTAGAAGAGAGAGATAGAATTAATCTGGGATTAATTCGAAGAGAGAGAAAATTAATCTGGGATTAATTACGGAGATATTTTATCTCGGATAAAATATCGTTAAAGAGAGAGAACGATTAATTTGGAATTAATCGATAAAATTAATATATTTGATATATTAATCGAAATTGGATTTTGACGCGGAATTAAAATTAGATTTTAATTCGGGCGAACGAGTTAATTTAGAATTAATTCGTTAGCGACGTGAATAGTGAATTCGCTAGGCGTAATCACTTAATTACGACGCGACGGAAAATTCGTTAATTTGGAATTAGCGAACCCGAGCCCGAGAGTGATTGCGAGCGCATTCGCATTTCGAATTCGAGCGCGGCACGCGAGTCACATCAAGCGTCAAATCGCTAGTCGCGTCAATCGTCAAATTAATTGTCACTTTGAGTGATGTGACTTGACAATATGTCACTTTATTAAAGTGAATAGATGTGATGTGACTTAAAGTTAAAAGTTGAAATGATGAAAAAGTTTTATTGTTTTTAACTTTTGACTTTTGAATTAAAAGATAAGATATATATATTTTATTTATTTTACTTGGTAAATGAAATAAAAATGATATATATTAAAAATCTTTTTCTCTCTCTCACATGCAAAACATTTACGTTTTCTCTCATCTCCCTCTTTTTCTTCTTCACGGCATCACTGCCGATTCTTCTTCATTTTCTCTGGTTTCACCGAGCATTTGAGAAGCAAAATGGAAGATGATAAGTGCTAGCACACACCTTGAGTGATACAAAGGTGATAGGGAAGTGAGTTTGTGAGCATGGAATCTCAAAGCTTGGAGCTTCAATGGAGTTCATGCATGGCCGATTCTTGGAGGTTCAAAGAGGACTAAAATCGCACAGCCCACTGCAAGGAGGAGCCACTGCCGTGAGCTTGGAGGGGACAAAATCGCACCTTGTTCTTCATTCATCAAAACCGTTCAATGTGAGTTATGTTTCCGCCTTACTCCTTTGATGTGTTCATACTCGGTTTTTATGCTTGATTTGTTGATCTTTGGGACTTGATTGAACCTCAACAGGTCCCCTCCTGCTATGCAATTGCAATTGTATGGTGTTGAGCACCTCTTTCTCAGCACCTCGGTTCTACAACCTGGATTCCATAATTTTCTCTCTGAAAATTTATGGAGTTCTAACTCTTGTGTGTTTTATTTTTCAAGCTTTGTTATAATTTCTTTTTTTTTTTTATTTCAGTAAGAAAATTGTGTAAGTTTTATTCAAATCATAAGTAGCTAATTTCATTCTACTGAGGTAAATGGTGAAGCTCTTAATATGAGAATATATATTAATCATACTTATATTATCATATATAAATTATAATTTAAAGACAAATATTTAATTTAAATATGAACTAAGTATTGACAAACTTTGTTACTACCTTTATGAATGATTTTATATATTTGGCATAATTAAGTACCTAACTAGACTTGTTATAGATAAATATTATCACCACCTGTATGGTTGATTTTAAGTCTTCTCTCTTCCACAATCAAATCACAAATTTTTGATACTTTTTCCCAATTGGTTTTCTACTTCATTTTTAGACACTTTGAATTTTTCAGAAATATCTGACTTATGTTTCATTAGGTATAAATACCAAAATCTTGAACAATCGTAAGTGAAAGTAATAAATTATTAAAAACCACTTTTGGTCACTATACTAAGTGGGCCACATACATTAGTATGTATAAGTTCTAAGGTTCTTTGGTTTTTTCATTTTGTCATACAAAATGTGACTTGGTCATTTTTCCTCTGAGACATGATTCGGAAGTTGGATAAGGTTCTAAACCTTATAAATGAAGTAAGCCTTCTCTTTCCAATTGTGAAATCCTTTTGTCTCCAATATAGCCTAATCTTAAGTACTAAAGGAATCTTGAATTGGGATTATCTCTTAGTCGTTTTTTTGTTACCGCGTTTAATTCATTGTTATGATTGTCATTTCTTCACAAGATATATAATTCATTTATATTTAGTACAACGCCAAAATATTTATTCAAATAATAATATTGAATTTCTCATTGATAAAATGAAATTCATACTTATATTCGTCAAAATCTAAATGGAAACAATGTTCCTTATTGCACTAGGAAAATGTAAAACTTTATCTAATAAAATTAAATGTCTTGATGGCATAGGAAGATGACACGTCCCTAAGACGGTTGCAGAGATAATCTCTCAATTTCCAACTTTGAGGACCATTTTTCCTTCCCTGAGCAAACTTTTACTCTGTAGATATTGCGAGGCCATACAAATATGTGAGGTAGCAGCATAATCTAAAATCTATGAATGAGATATAGAGCTTATACCAATATCCATTTCAATAACAAAGAATGAGGATGTACCGTCTTTTGACTTCTTCAAGCTTGCAATGTACTGAGGACAGATCTTCTTCTGATGTCATTTCTTCTTGCAGTAGAAGCACTCATCTTAGGCCTTCTTTTCTTTTCCTTTTTTATAGGTCTCCAATATACTTATTTTACTTGGGAGCTTGTTTCTTATTTTTTCTCTTTTTCTTGACCTTGTTAGGACCAGAGAAAATAATAACAACTCTTTTCTCATTTCCTTTAACTTTTAAGAGGTTTTTGGTTTTTTCATGGGTCTTCAATGAGCCATGAAACTCACTAAGTGACCTAGTTGATCTAATCAACTTGTTCATATTTAAATTGGAAATGAAGCCCTGAAGGCTGGAGTAAGGGGTTGTATGATCAAATCCACATTAACTTTAAATGTTAGTCCTAGATCAAATGTATTTTTTGGTCAATCAAATTGATCATTTGAAGCATTGATCAGAGATATGAGTCTATTCCAACATTTTCTTCCTGAATAACTTGCTAGTAACATCATATCTAGTAGTTTCAATACTTTCACCATATAACTCTTGCAGGTGTTCCATGATGTCCACCGATGAGTCAAATCTTTCGTATTACTTTTGCAAAGTTGAGCTTAAAGAGGCTTTGATGTCTCTTCCTACCTTGGGCTCATCATTTTGCTACTTTTGATAAGCAGCAGCCTTTTCAGCAGAGGTATCATCAAAAATAGTATCAAGATCTATCATATTGATAACATAGTAGAGACGTTCGTAATCCAAGATAATTTTGAGCTTACGACGCCACTCCATAAAATTTGGGCAAATGAGTTTGTCTTTGTCAAGTATTATGGATAATAAATTCAATTTGTATCACTTACTGTGTTGAAAATAATATTTATTTATTTATTTGTAATAAATTTTTATCAAAGTTTAAGGTCTTTTAAATAATATTGCTCCCAATAATTTTGTTCAAATTCCACACTCCCATATGTGGTAGATGAAAATATTATTGGATATATTTCTAATAGGATGTCGAATTCTCACTGTTAATGTCATACCTCACCTAATGGGCTTTGGTATTTCATCTTCAATGAGTCAAAACTCCTTCTGTTTGTATCTTTATACAAAGCCCGACCTTTCCACTTCTAGCAAACAATGTCTCACCTAATGGGTTTTAATATCTTTACTAGTTAAGCTAGACCCAACATCTTTCATCATGTAACATATGTTATTGGACCTTACCTAATGGGTTTTGGTTTTACAACTATTAGACTAAATAGAAGAACAAGTCAAATAGTACTTAAATATATGAGGATCCTGTTGGGGTAGATATGGAACCCCTAAGGTCGGATCGGTACCGCGCGCAGTGGAAATGGGTCAAACTCATAGATATAGAACATGGATGTATTTTTAAATAATAAAATGGAATACTATTTTCCATTAATGTAACACCTCGGAAATTTCGACGAATAATATATTATAAGTAGCATAATACATGACATAAATCATGCTCGAGTGTGCATGTGCTAATGGAATTACATTTTAGGCATTCGATAAATTCCTCACAATTCCGATTCAGAGTTTATTCTAAGATTTAATACGGATAGCCCTTAGTATTCATGCCATAACTATTTCATGCCATCTCTAATTTTTATGAGCTATAGATCTTCGGAAAGCTAAGACCAAGACTTACAACTTCAGCGTGGGATATTTTTTGAAATTCGAATCAGAAATAAGTCAAAAATTTAGATTTCCGTGGATGCTACAGTAATTTCGAAAATGACCTAGATTTGGGTGATGTGGCACCATCTCAACCACTCATTTCATTACACAAAAATCAGCCAGTTGCCTATAAAAATGACATTATTCACTCATCTCCTTCAAAAAGCAAAAACGTGAGCTAGGGTAAGAGAGCTTTCAAAAATGTTTTTCCCCTTCCTCATGCAAACTTTGATGAAAGGGTGATGATTCTCAAGTTTCGAGCACACAAAAGTAATCTTCTAACTCTCTTTATTTCATTAATTTTTAGTTTAAGGTAAATAAATCAAAGCCCCAAATTCGCACCATGCATGCCCTAGAGTTTGAATTTACTTAATTGGAATTGAAAGTATTATTAGCAAGCATTTTCAGAAGTGTCTTGATGGTTTTAGCATGGTGATAAGAACCTGCAAGGAACAAGCCAAGCAAACCCCTCCACGTGTTCTAAGCCCCAAGAACAGCGAAGTTTGATTTTTTGTAAGAACAAAATCCTTCAAAGATCAAGTCTAACCCTTAAGGAACCTTGCCCCTAAGAACCTTTCATTATTTCTTTGGAGAATCTTGAACAGTAATACAGCGCCACAATGTTTGCCACACGTTGATAAGCTTTTTTTCATAGAACCAAGGAAGAATCCACTCCCTTAAGATGACACAAGTCACTTTTTTTTTTCTGTAAAAAATATGTTCTTAATTAATTATCAATTACAATGAATAATGACCATTTAAATAGATGGCTAACCCTAATTCTACCCAAATATAAAAAAAACCTAGTAAAATAAACTCAATATCACATTAAATACTTTAACATTTCGTGCACGGGATTTCTAATTTAATTAAAATTCAGCCCAACGCTTAAACATCAAATAACCTTAAAAAATATAAAATATAAAAGTTGTAGGGTTAATTTGCGTCCTCATTTTGACCAAGACGTATTCCGAAGTGGACTTTGACATAAACTATAAAGTTTGCGATCCACAAGTCCTCTTTCCAATGCAACTTGAATCACTAAAATTGGACATCGGATGAGAAAGTTATGGCCAAAATACAAAGACTGTGCAAATCCCGCCACTGCTATGCACCATTCATAAATTAAGCCGAAAATCAATCAAGGGAGCTCATACGCGACCAAGACCCATTCCATACATGCCTTATACATATTAAAGCCTTCATATAAAGTCTCATGCATGGCCCAAGCTTCAAAACCCAAGGAATCTTCTAAATCCACCAAAATGGACCAAATACACCAATCTGACCAAGCCAATTCTGGATCAAATCATTCCTCATCTCTTGAAAATGATTCATCCTCGAATATGTGCACGGATCATAGATATAAATGATAAATCAATTGGACGATTATTCTAAAACAAAGAAAAATCACATGGAAGAGATGTGTCAATGTTAGTACAATAATACTTGCCTACTATTCCCTCTAGCCCATACTCTTCCTCAAAATCTATTTTCATTGCATCCACTGCCCCAATGAGATTTCTAATTAAGTTCAAATTCTCAATCTCATTCATAACAAATTCTACATGCTTAACACTCACAAAAATCTCACACATGTTTACCCAAATATTTCCCGACTCACTACTCGCATTTGCATGTTCAAAACTCTCAACACATTCGACTACACATGTAGTTTCATCAATACATTTAGCCATGCATTGAGCTTCAAATTTATCATCCCCAGCAACAGCTAAGTCATCCACTTTAGTAATAGAAATAACCTCAGCATCACACTCACTCTTCACTACTTGCTCACTCACTACCATGCCATATTTTCTTCTTTTACATTCACAATTTCACTAGCAAGTTTATTTTCTAAGCATTCGGCATCTCTTTCTTTTTTCCTCTTTTCAACCTCACTTCTCTCTTCATTATTAATTGATCTTTATAGGCTTTTTTTGGTGTTAAAAGAGAAAGAATCATTGACCTCCGCTTCGTGACATAAATGTACCTACTCTTCTCAATATAATGCCACACTTGCCTATCATACTTTCATGAACCACCCAATAATACGTGACAATCAACCATAGGCACCACATCACATAATACCTTATCACGAAACCTTCTAGTAGTAAATGCAACCATGACTTGATATTCCACCTTAACCTCATCACAATTAGGCAAACCTCGTAATATATAAGGCTTAGGATAGTTTCGCAATGACAACCTCAATTTCTCCACGAGACTGGTACTAACTAAATTAGCCCAATATTCCCCATCAATAATCACACAACACACCTCACCTTTCACAAATACTCTAGTACGAAAGATATTATCTCTTGGTTGCCTCATAATATCAACCAACATATTTGGCATCTTGACAAAACAAACTTAAGAAGGAAGAAAAAGACTAAAAAAATGATAAAGACAAAGACAAAACTTAAAATAAGACTAAAAAAACTAAAAAGATCACATGAGACTGAAAAAAAAATAATCAGATTCAAAACTCAATGATAAATTCAACCAAAAATTTCATTTTCGATTAAAGAACACTAAAGCAATCCCTAGCAAAACTTAACACACAAGGTAATTGATCAAAATTTTCTTATTTCTCTTATAAAAAATTGAATTAATTTTTTTATAATGACTCTTTAAATCCTACTTATGCATGCAAATTAAACAAACAAACTGATTCAGAACTAATTAGAAATCAGAAACTGAACTAACTCAAATCTTGTAACTAATGTTTGGACCCGCCATCGGGACACCATCTTTAAGTTTTATGAACTTTATATCGTCAGAAAGCTAAGACTGAGACATACAACTTCCGCGTTGGATATTTTTTCCAAATTCGAACCAGAAATAAGTCAAAATTGAGATTTCCGAGGCTAATACAGTAATTTCGAGAATGACCTAGATTTTGGTGATGTGGCACCATCTCAACCATTCATTTCATTACACAAAAATCAGCCTTTTACCTATAAAAAGGACATTATTCACGCATCTCCTTCAAAAGGAAAAAACGTGAGCTAGGGCAAGAGAGCTTTCAAAAAAGTTTTTCCTCTTCCTCATGCAAACTTTGATGAAATGGTGATGATTTTCAAGTTCCAAGCACACAAAAGTAAGTTTCTAACTCTCTTTCTTCCATTATTTTTCAGTTTAAGGAAAATAAATCAAAACCCAAAATTCACACCATGCATGCCCTAGAGTTTGAATTTGCTTAATTGGAATTGAAAGCATTATTAGCATGCATTTTGAGAAGTGTCTTGATGGTTTTAGCATGGAATAAAGCTTTTATGTGTATAAATGTGTTTGGGGAGTTATTCTTTGAGATTTGTTAATATTATATCATAGTTGTGTTTGGGTTGTAGATATGAGATGAGTTTTGATCAATGTTGAAGCTTAGGGAAGTACCTAAGTGATGGTGTTAGTGTGATGTTTGGAATGGCTTTGGGTAGTGTAAATGGATAAAATGTATTGGATCTGAATTCGGGCTAGCGTCGCGAGGCGTATGGGCTAGCATCGCGACGCCAAACATGTGAATGCCCTCTACCTTAGGTCGGTACATGTGGGAGTCACGATGAACATACCCTCTACCTCGGGTTGGTGCGTGTGAAAGTCACGCTAAACATACCCTCTACCTCAGGTTGGTGCGTGTGGGAGTCATGTTGAACATACCATCTACCACGGGTCGGTGCATGTGGGAGTCACGTTGAACATACCATCTACCTTGAGTCGGTTATGTATTTGCCTAAGGTCAGTAGTATAGAAGACTCGGGTCGGTCATGTGGAAGGCCCGGGTCGATCATGTGGAAGGCTTGGGTCGGTTGTGTGGAAGACTCGATCGATTGTGTGGAAGTCGCGACGTGAAATAGGAAATACTCTCTACCTGAGTCTGCTGGTGTGGACCTCATGACGCTCCCGACCTGGCGTCGTGATGCTCGACGAGACAAAGTAATGCCAGCCAAATTTCAAATCTGTGAGTGGACCATTTTCTCAAAATCGATATCTACTTATTTGTTTTTGATTTAAGACTTACTTTTTAGCGCATATGCCGTTAGCCAAGATTATTTCCAATTGTTTTATAAATAAGAATATTTTGAGAAATGTTTAAAAAAAAAACTTTGATTTGAAAAGTATGGTTTTATGATTTTGGGAGGCATGGGGGTAAAACCCACCTCATATGTAACTTGGTACATATATGGAATTGACGGACTCAGAGAACGTGTGCACACATAGTTTAGTACTATGGATGATAGATGCCTTTAGATCCTATATTTCAGGGCTATGGGGACGACGAGACGTAACGCCCCTAAACCCTAGATTCGGAGTCGAGATGATAACATTGATCCGCATATCTGGCTCTAGTTCAGTGGCTTGGGGGACGGCGAGATGTAAAACCCCAAGACCACTAATTTTGGTGCATGAGGGGACGGCTAAATGTAACACCCTCATACGTCAGGTTTTTCAGATATATGGTTTTCAGTTTAGGCGCATGGGGGGACAGTGAGACGTAACACCCTCATACATCAGGTTTTTCAAAGATAAATTTTCAGATATAAGATTTTCAGAAATATAGTTTTCAGAAATGATGGTTTTATGAAAGAGATTTAGAAATAGCAGTTTTACGAAAAGAGTTTTAGAAAGAATTCAGTTTTACAGAAAGACTCAGAGTTTTACAGACAGAAAAGATTTACATAATGATTTTACAGAAAGAGTTGTATTTTCAGATAAGAAAGAGATTTCAGAAAAGATTATTTTCTTGAATCGACATGTATCTCAATGTCCTTCACCCCCAGGGCTATCAGCATTTCTACTCCGAAAATGCAGGCTTTATATTCAACAATATTATTGGTGACTAGGAAGGTAAAAATTTTGGCCATAGATAAAATTTTTCCTCCCAGTGTTATCAGGACAATTCCAATTCCTACACCTTTACAGTTTACAACTCCATCAAAATACATTTTCCAGCCCTAAACTATTATCGCCTTAATTTCCTCATCTAGAAACTAAAACTCATATTTATCCTCTTTAATTTGGTTGTTGTGCCAGGAATTCTGCCACAGCTCATCCCTTAATCACCTTATTGGTGATATATTCAATATCAAATTCAGTCAGTAGGACTAACCATCTCCTAACTTTCCCTACCAATGAAGTTGCCAACTGCAAGTACCTTAACAGATTCTCCTTGGTGACTACTTATATTTTATACGACTGAAAGTAGTGTCGTAGCTTTCTAGAGGCCCATAATACCACTAAATAAATTTTCTCCACTTCTTGGTATCAAATCTCATATGGTAACATTTTCTTACATAGATAATAGACTGTGTGCTCTACTCAGTCTGATCATATGAGCGGCGCGACACGCAAGACTTGGAGTCACGACGCACAGTTGGACTAGTTTCATGCCATTTAAGTTTTTTCCTAGAATTTTAAAGTTAGTTAACATGTTCTCTATCCTGACACGTATGCAACAAGCATGAGCATCAATTACATACATGACCATGATTAGCTTCTAGTTTATATATACTAACCATACTCGAATTCAGGATGGACTAGCTTTTCCGTAGGAATCTCTTCATTTGTATCCAGAATCATTAGCAATAGTTATTAATCAGTGAGTGGACATTTCTTTTCAAGTTGTGATTTACTTATTTATTTTTGATTCGAGACTTACTTTTAAATGCATAAGGGCGTTAGCCAAGATGATTCTATTTATTTCATAAATGAGAATGTTTTGAGAAGTTTTGAAATTAAAAGTATAATTTTATTGAATTTAGAGGCATGTGGGGAAAAATACACCTCAGATGTGACTTATGGAATTGACGGATATAGACATGTGCACATGTAGAGCAGGACTAGGGGGACGATGATATGTAATGCCCATAGATCCTAATTTCTGGGCTTGGGGGACGGCGATACATAACGCCCCATTGACATGGATTTTCACATATGGCTCTAGTTCAGTGTCTTGGGGGACGGCGGGACATAATTCCCCAAGACCACTAGTTAGGCATATGGGGGATGGCGATACGTAACGCCCCCATGCGTCAGGTTTTCTACAGATTCTCAGAAAGATGGATTTCAGAAATGATGGTTTTAGAAAAGAGTTTTACAAATGACTGTTTTATAAAAGACTTTCAGCAGAATAGTTTTATGAAAGAGTTTTAGAAAGAATTCAGTTTTATAGAATGTCTCAGGGTTTTACAGACAAAAAGAATTTCCAGAAAAGTTTTACAGAAAGAGATGTGTTTTCAGATGAGAAAACGTTTTCAGAAAAGATCATTTTTTGAGATGATTTTGATTTCAGAACAATGAATGTTTCATAAGTATTTCAGTTCCTGTTTTTAACTATCCACTCACTAAGTCGTTCAAACGATCTAACCCCCCCACTCCCAATATTTCTATTTTGCAGGTATACCCGGAGGACGAGCTCAAGAGGATGGATACTGATGGCAGTCACTAGGGTGTTTGAGTCGACCAAATTTTTATACAGAGGTTCAGCACAGTCAGTGTCAAAGTAAAGTTTCATATCAGTCATTAGTAATGTATAAGTCATTGTAATGTGTTAAAAGTATCTTTTAACAAAGTTGTAAAGAGAAGTATATTTGAGTACACAGTTATGAGTATTAAAATACATTTTATGTTGTTGAGTTGGGAAATGGTCCCCATGCATGAGTTTGTATTTGAGATGGATTAGTAGTGATGTTTACAGTCAGAAAGTCAGAGGCTCATGGGGATAAGACAGTCTATTCCCTATCGGTAGCATCTCCTAAAGGGGGATGTTATAAGGACTCCTACCATGAAAGTGTTTCATGCATGATCTTCCTCCAACAGATCATCTGAGCTTCCTACAGACTCATGATCCTCAGTGAACATCCTGAAAAATGTTGATTTGGCTGTCATAGGTTCCTGGATTAACTCTTCATTCCTCTTCAAAGCTACTATTTGGCGTATGAGTCTTCTTTTTTGAGTCTGTGAAAGTTTCTCAAGGAACTTCTTGTGTTTCACCATGTGCCACTAATTACTTGGCCAGACTCTTAGAATGACCACAAATCTCAACTGATTTTTCTAGATAGAAACAAAAGGTGGCTTGGGTCTTGGAGGAAACCAAGTCCCGATTGTGTGCTACTTTCCATGACTTCATCATGCTTGATCTTCATGCGCCAAGTACTTCTTGGGAAACCAAATCTTGCGGATCTTCTTTTCTGGAAAGGTTTCTGTGTTCTTTCTTTTTGACTCCTCTTCAAATTCAATATCTCCCTTAAATAAAAAATGACAATATTCACATTATCCACTGGAGGGGATGGGTCTTCAACAAACATCATGGTCTCATTTTTCTCAGGAAACTTCAGAACTCCTTTACTAACTATGTTATATACCACAGTTTTAAAACCCCTACAAGAGTTAGTTAAATGGTTATAAAAATTATGATACTTACAATACTTTATTACTTTGAGCTCCTCATTGGTAGGAATTTTATGATCATCAGGTAACATTAAAAACTTTTCATTTATGAGGAAATAGAAATTCTCATCGATTTTGACAACATTTAAAGAAAACTGTGAAGCACTGGAATTATTCATCTTCTTCCATACTTCTGGTTTTTTCTTAACTATAAAAGGACATATAAAGGATCATGAACTGTTAAGGTCTTCTGCCGCTATTTATTGAGTATCCACATCTTAACTGTAAATTCCCAAGGTTGTCTTCCTCTAGTGGCTCCCTTCCTTCAACAACTGCTCATACTTCACCACTTTAGCAACTAACTCATAGAAATCAGTGAATTTCATTCCCTGTAATTTCTTCCTCAGCTCTATATCTAAGCTTATATGGACCATTTTTTACAAATTCTATCTCCGACAAGTAAATCTTACATCAGTTCATCATCTTCTTAAAACGAGCGATGAATCGGTATGCCGTTTCCCCACTCTTCTGCGTCACCTTGGATAATTCTGCTATGTACACTTCTGGTCTAGCTCTGAAGAATTGAGTGTGAAACTGCCTCTCTATCTCTTGCCAGGTGAACACTGAATTCCTAGGCAGAGTAGCATACCAGGTAAAAGTTGTTCTTATAAAGGAATTTGGAAACAATCTTAGTTTAAATTTGAAACATTGTCATAATTTTCCAGTTCTCCACACTGGATGGTGAATCTGGCTATGTGCTTCACTGAGGATTGACCATCATCTCCAGAAAATTATAAAAAGTCAGGAATTCGATATCCTGTAAGATAGGGTTTACTCTGTCAACTGCACTAGGATAAGGCTTGTGAAATTTGGGATGGCCGATTTGCCTCAGCCCTGGTCCATAAAGTTCATGTGCCACTTCCCTTATTGTTTCTACATCCACGTAATGGGGAATGTGTACAAGAGGATGATATCCTCCGTTAAACAGTGAAGGATTACCCCTCGGGTCCATTCATGAATGCGCTCCCTCCTCATAAACTGCAATATGGTTGTTTAGATTCATGGCTCCAAAGAACTGTTGAAAATCCATATGAGCCACATGTCTGCCATTACGAAAATGATAGCCATTGGTAGCAAGGATTATGCTGAAACCTTTTGTCTGTAATCCTCACACTTCTTCCCTCATGCATGTGAGGCGTTTGGTATCTGTCTTCCATTGGGGGAAAAGAAGGCGGGTGAAGATTCGGTACATAGGGATGGTCAGTCTCGTGAGATCCTCTAGATGATTCCCCCCTCTCCCCCGAGTTTCTCCTATCTCACTGGCCTAGAAATCACTTTATGGACTTCATTCCTCTCAATCTTGAAGTTGGAAGTTTTCCCAGACATGTGTTGTTCCATTCTTTCTAAAGCCTGTCAGATTTTTTCATGACTCTTTATCATTGTCTCTTGGCTTGCCTCCATCCTTCTGGACATCGTATCTGTAAAAGTAGTCAGATCAGTACTAAAATTATTGGAACCTGTATCACATGAGGCTCCAATAACATGTCATATTGGAGTATGATTTTATTGACTATTGATTGCAATAGTATATAGGTTCTTGTCAATTCGCTCCACTAGGTGTAGAACGTTTCCTTATTGTCCTACTGTTGTAGGCGTAGTTTCCTCATCCTGCGATATCGAAATGTCTTTTCCAAAATTACTTCTCGTCTTTGACGGCATCCTGCTTGTGGGTTTAACCAGATGTGTCAAAAAACATTATTGGCTCCAAAATTTGGGTTGAGCATTGGCGTACTAGAGAAGTAGTTATTCAACATGAAATTACCGACTTCTGATAAATGATTGTAAAAACTACGGGTTCTCCAAAGCCTGAAATGGATAGACAATTGGAATCTAGGAGAATTCTAATAACTGATTGAGAATTAAAATAAACACTACTTGAACTTGTAATTTTATTAGAATTGAAAGATCTAAAATTACAGAGATAGAGTTTGAGTGTTACTGAAATTAAAAGATCGAGGAATGCTTATAAGAAAATTAACTAAAAGCAAACTAACTAAGAGAGTAATTGAAGATTAACTACAAAGTATAACCAAAGGAAATTGACATGTTAGTTTTTTTACTGGAGCGTTGGAGACCTATTTTTCTTGCTCCTTTTTGGCTTTTATAGCTCCTGAAAATAACTGCCTCAGAATGCTCTTCAACTTCTTACACATGTTCTGCATGTCTTGTGAACTTCCTCCAAGTGCTCCTCCATGTTCCTGTAACTTTCCATATCTTGTAACTGTTAGAGGAAATTATGGAGGATATCAGACACGTTTAAAATTTTGAAGCATCGGATTTTGGGCTAGCACTGATCAATTGCTTCTGATTGTAATCCTCTAATCAGACATACAAGAGTTGATTATAAACCACCCTTTACTCTGATTATGATTCAGCCTCAGATCCTCAGAACTTCAGAATTAGAAAATAAAGACGTCAGAGCCTTATTATAATCAGAACCTCAAAACCTTAGGGTCAGAACCAGAACTTCAGGACCTCAGAGCTTTAGGGCCTCAAAATCAGAGCCTTTGAGTCAGAGTCTCAGAACCTCAAAGTCATGGTCGGATCTTTGGAGGATAAACTCTGATTCAGGACCTACCTCATTGAGCATCAGACCTTAATACGCATACGCATATCTTCCACATCAGGCAAGAGTCAGATCCACATCCTTAGAATCAGAGGCAGAACCAAAAGCTAGAGTCAGATCCCCATAGTCGGAATCAAAACCTCTGAGTCAGGGTCAGAACCTTTGGAGCAGAACCTCTGAGGCAGATCTTTGAGTCAGAGGCAGACTCATGGCCTGAGAGTCAGGGCCTCAGAACTTGATGCGCATCAGAACGAGAGCCTTAGAGCCTCAGAGTCAAAGTCAGTACCTCGAATCAGGAGCATCAGAAGCAGAACCTCATATCAGGACCTAGAATCATGAGCTAAATCAGACCCTAAGAGTCAAAACCATAATCAGATCATGATCCTTACTTAGCATCAGAGCCTTGGAGTCAGAACCTCATATCCTCAGGACCTCATGATCTCAGCCTTAAAAGTCAGGTCTTGATCTTGAAATTTGGCATCGATCCTTAAATGAGGTACTGAATATGGGCTGACCATCAGCTCCTTATCTGAATCTCAGATTTTGACCTTACTAAATCAACGTCGACTTGAATTAGTTTTTGGTGCAAACAACTTGTAAATATAAGAAACTGTTTATAAAAAATACAAGATGTTAATGGGTTATATGTGTAGGGTTTAATGATTAATTTGAAAATGTTATTTAATTAGTGTTTTTAAATATATTATAAAGAGGTATCAATTAATTTTAACTTTTAAAAAATACATTTGACGTGATTTTAAACATTTTCGTATAGGCTCAACATTTCATCGAAGTTCTGTGCTTAATTTATGATGATTATAAAATATATCACTATTTACCGCCCATTTGACCTAATATTTTGTATGGTTTCTCGGGTTTTATGAATGTTTTGATGTGTTTGTGTTATTTTGTAGATAAATAAAGTTTTGAGACTCAATGGAATCAAATCAGGGCTAAAACGGTGAAAAACGGACAAAAGGGCAAAATTTTCATTTCACATGCCGCGACGCGCACACCATCTGCGTCTCGACGGGCCTTAGTTACTATGCTACCGACACTCGTCATTGCCACATCATCACCACATTAGCACGTGCATCATCATCACATGATCGCCACGTTAGCACGTGCGTCATCATCACGCCATCATGACGTCAGCCAATAATTCAGCCTGATGACACGTCATCATAACGTCAGCACAATAATTTAGCCTGTCGACATGCATCAGCATTACGATGCGTAAGCCTTCAGCATCGCGATGCCGAGCCAATAATTCTACCGACAGCCACGTGTCATCATCTCGCCAAAGCCGCGTACACATGTCAAGAATCAACGGCGCATCGCGACGCGCAAGACCGAATTTACCTATAAATAGAAACTGATTTCATTTTCCAAATTCATACTTTCTTGAGGTTCCTAATAGGGGATTAAGGACTGTATCTTGTTTGTTTAGTTTTATTTAGTATTTTAATTATGTATTTTATTTTTAGTAATAGTAATAGTATTTTATTTACTTTATAATTGTTTTATGTTTTGTAGTTAATTTTCGATAGGGGAAGGGTGAAGCTTTTATTATGATAATTTAGATTAATCTCCTTTAAATTATAATATATAAATTATCTTAAAACCTGACTTAATTGGATACCGCCTTTATGGTCGGTTGGACTTAATTAAATTGATTTTAACCCGACTAAATTGGATACAGCCTTTATGGTTTGTTGGAATTAATTATAACATAACTAAATCAGGATACTACCTATATGGTCGGTTGGTAATATCATGCAAATTTATATATTATAATAAGGGAGATTTCTAAATTAGAAATAGTAAAAGTGGATCCCCTAACCCCAATATTTTATTTTTAATATAGGGAAGTGATGAAGCATAATATTCTTGAGTTTAATAACTTATTTTCTTAATATTATTGGTAATACTTTAGGCTTGTTTATTGAATCTTAAGCTTAATGCTTCTTGTTGCCTAATCACCAATAAGATTGATATGGTAAACTTAAAATAAACTTGGAAAGAGATTTTAGGTTTCAGCCTTAGATTCAATAGCTCACGATCTCACCTTATGGTAGATGTCCCTTAGGTATATTTCCTTACAGCATAGACATATACCTGTCAGGTGGGGGTAGCCATAATTGGAACTTGAACTTAATGAATTTGGATAACTTGGTTAACATAGGAGTATGGTTAATTGGGTTATTTTAAGTGTTTGCATCTGACCATCGGAAGAGGATTTTACATATCTTCGTGTTACGGGTTAAGAAACTAATTTATTACACATATATAAGAGAATCAATTCATCATTAGAATAATATTGTGTGGAATCACAACCCTAGATATTTGTTTTCTTTATTATCAAATTCCTTTGTTTGCATTTATTTTTATTTATTTAGTAAATTCGCATTCAACCAACCAATTAGGCAATTATTCCATTCTCACCCTAATTAGATGTAAACATTTAACATCAATAATTGATAACAACAGTAGAAATTAAGTCCTCGTGGGATCGATAATTTTATACTCCTTTAGCGAGACGTGCGTTTGCGTTACATGTGTGTTTACCACTGATCAAGTTTTTGGCGCCGTTGCCAGGGACTTATTTTTCTTGCGTTATTATTTTTGAAGCTATCTATTTTACTTGTATCTAATTTTCTTTGTTTTTATCTGTAATTTTTACTTCTTTCTTTTATTTTCAAGTGGTTGAAAATGGAACATTATTGGGCAATGGAAGAATTACGAGCTTTACAAGAAGAAGATACACCCCATATCAGAGAATAATAATCTGCTATTCTGAGAACTATTGTCCAGCCCATCAACTATCCATGGATGTCAGAGAGAAATAACACAATATTTGCTCAACCATTTCAGAGATGTTAGATATGTGATGGTAACCACCCTAGCGAGCATTGCATGTACACAACAACAATTTAGGGTGGCAGAACTATCAGAATCCTTCATGGTATGATGAACCAGCATATTTCACTGAACCATATTCTCCATCTTATCCACCATCAACTTATGATCCTCCTCAAAAATCATATTCATCAGAGGAAAACAGATGATAAGACAGATGGTGGACATGCTCAAGAAAAGTATGAAAAGTAGGATGACATGCTTCAGAGACTGACAGATCAAACGAGTCAATTCCAAGAAAACCAGAGCTACACACCTCACGAAACATTTTCTGATGACACTGACGAAGCCTTCAAGTACCAAGCATTTCATGATGACACCTTAATAGAGGAAGAGGCTGAGCAGAGTACCAAGAATAAAAGGTATCAGTTCTAGAGCCCGAACCAGTAGAGTTTCAATTTGATCTGGATAATTCTCTGGTCGCTGATTACATCTATGAGGAGGAACAAGTAGCAGAGATGTCTATATCATCCACACCAATAATTAAGGATCTTAGAGCATGCATTTCACATATGACAAATGAAGAGGTTAACAATGAAATTCTGAAATACATTTGTGAAGAAAAAGTGGAACAACATGCAGAACAAATGGAGGAGAAAATGTCTGACCATATTGAAAATCTCATGACTTCAGGAGAAACATCACTGTATTGGGGAGTACACATCGAGGACACCGCGTAAAAGCTTGACAGAATGGCACTCTCATTCAAAGTCAAGCACCATACAAGACCTCATGATTTCCTTTCTTTCCTTTCAGGATACACTAGAGCGACAAAGTTTAAAAAGGTGGCTCAAGCACCAAGTCAGACAAAATTCTTTTGGCCACCCCATCGTTGGAAGAGACCCTTCAAAAGAAATGCTCATGGGATTGTCTTTAATCGGACATCCAAAACCATGTTGAAGCCTCCTTGACAAATAGACTTTAGTCATGTCTGGCTGAAGACGATCAACTTAGCGCTAGCAGGGAGGCAACCCATGCAAAAATTTTATTTTTATTTAAATTTTTATTTTGTATTTTGTGTATATATGTTGTAGCAATTTTAATTTTGTGTGTTATTTTTGCAGGGAAAAACATAGACGAAGCACTTAAGGCAAAGCAAACCAGTGAAAACGAGATTATCACGGATAAAGTTTGAAAAAATCGCGAAGATAAAAATTCAATCATCAGAGTTGGCAGAGTAAGGAACAATTCTTGAGACGCATCTTAATGGATATGTTTGGAAGGTTCCCATCTTAATCACATCCTAATTCTGTTAGCAGCTGGGCCCGTTCCTTTGTATTGTGATAATAACGGGGCTATAGCGTAGGCTAAGGGACCGCAGTCTCATCAAAGATCCAAGCATGTACTTCGACGTTTCCATGTGATTCGTGAGATCATACATCGTGGCGATGTGAAGATCGAGAAGGTCGCATTAGATGACAATATTGCAGATCCGCTGACAAAGGCTATTTCTCAGCAAAAGTTTGAGAGACATGTATATAGTTCAGGTGTTAGATACTTCAGTGATTGGCTATAGGCTAATTGGGAGATTGTTGGACAATTATGACCCATAGCATCACTATTTGTAAAAGACATTGTGGTTTTTGTACAAATTAACTATGTGACAAGGAAATTGCTATTTTATCATTTTGTAATTAGATTACTTGAATATATAAATGATAAAGTCCTTATGATTAGTTCCGGATTAATAAGATATGAGGCAGTATCAGTCCACTAAAGGTTTAATCATCACATATCCTTAGTCATAGTATTATCGAGACTGGACATCGATAATACGGAATAGGCTAGTATTACACTTGTGCGCGTTATGGAAGCGTAACGGTATAGTTCTCATATATTTGGGTATTGGATACTCATGCAAGTGTAATATGAGGTTCTGTTTACCGATGGTACGGAAACAGCTTCGCTCTGGATAGACCTCTCGGAATCTCATTGGTAGTATGACTATGTGTCTATGGGAATCTGAATCAAGGTAGGTGTATTTGGTCTTAACCTGAGACTTGCATCGCTAATACTTGCGACAATCAATACGCTTTGGTTTTGGTCGTCCAGTGCTTTGACAGGTTCTATGTATGCCTCTTCTTGGTTTATTGAGAATCGTAGTGTATTAGGTGTGATGTAAAGATAGAAGTGTCACTTCAGTCATATGGAGATGATGATCACGCAGGGATACAGAGCTGGTACTCTATTATGTTGTAACTATCGGGATAATATAACAAGGTCATGATTATCTGATTAAAGAGACTAGTTGCTAGTGATCTGATATATGCTTCGTACGGGGCAGACACAATTCCAGCCTCAGGCCTAGCATGTGACATCCGATGCTGGATCGTAATACGCAATACTTAGTATATTACGCCTGGTATAAATTATGTACTCCTTAAAAGAATATTTCTGGAGAATTGGGTAGGAACGGTGCTTTGCTAGAAGCCAACAATGTCTTCTAAATCGGTAAGAACGTGGTACATGGTACGCACGTGTTCGGATAGTCCGACGACCGGATTTACTGCCAACATATCCAGGAATCTCATGGGTCGCTTCCCAAAGATTCACCGATGATGTTTGACTCGAATAGAATTAATTTGGGATTAATTACGGCAAGAATTTATCTGGGATAAAATTCAAATAGTAGAGATAGAACGATTAATTTAGAATTAATCGATGAAATAATATATCAGATATATTAATTGAAATTAGATTTCAATACGGAATTAAATTTTGATTTTAATTCAGGCAAACGAATTAATTTAGAATTAATTTGTAAGCGATTTTAATAATAATTTTGTGAGGCATAATTGAGCAGTTTGGGGACTGTTTTCGTACTGTTTTTGGACTGGTTTGGTTACTAGTTTCGGCATTCGGTGAGGGGCTGGTTTATCTTGATTTGTTCGGCAGTGGCTAGCTGTGACGAGTGGAGTTGAGGGCTGTGGGGCGTGAGGTAGATTTGTGATGAGGGCAATGGCACTGTTGAGTGGTTGATGGCTACGGTGGCTGTGGGTATTGGTGCGTGGGGTTTGATCTGTTTACGGCCTTAGGGTTTGTCCATTACGTGAGTGTGTGCTTAAGGCTGTGGTTACGTGTGTGGGTCCGTTGTTTGAGGGCTCGGCTGAGGATTAAAGCGTGTGTTTGCGTGGTTTGTGAGGGAATAAGGTCAGGTGGCTGTTGACAATGGGTATGGTGTCGGGTTGCTACGTGAATGAGGGTGCAACGTGAAGGTAGTGTTAAGCGTGGATGTTGGTTGTTGCGTGAAGGGGTGTGATGGCTGGTGGGTGGTCGAGAGAGTGAAGGTTGCTGTTGCTTTATTTTATTTGTTTTTTTTATTTTTTTGTGTGAGCCGTGTATCTTTAGTCCTCTAGGGTTTATGGTTTGTTGTTGTTTATATAGTTGCAAGGTAGGGTTTGCATGGAATATTCAAAAAGGAAAGGGATCAAATAATAAGGGAGGGATTTTATTTAATTATTTATGGAAAGAAATTATGTAATTTAGGAGGGGATTATTTAAATTAGGGGAGTGATTTGTTTATTTTAGGAAAAGATTTATTTAATTTTGGTATTTAGATTTAATTTGATTGGATTTTAATTTGATTTCAAGTTATTTAATTTAACATAATTGTATTTTAATTTAATTTAATTTAATTAGCTTTAATTTAAGTTGATTTAATTTGTGACATGTATTTTAAATGTTTTAATTATTTTTTTGGATTGGGCTTGGGTGAGATGGGCTTGGTGTGTGTTTAGTGGGCTAAGGGTGTGTTTTAAAACGTAGGTCCAATAAGCGAACCCGAAGCTACTCCAGCGAATCCAACAAAAAAGACTTTTTCTCTTCCGACGTCCGTTTCCCGCGGCTCCCGCTACTTAAAAGGTAGTGCCTCCAAATGACACTCATCATCGGGTCTTACATAAAAATGCACTGCCTACAACGGGGCAAACACAATTCCAGCCCCAGGCCTAGCATGTGACAGCTGATGCTAGATTGTAATATGTAATACTTAGTATACTATGCCTGACATAGATTATATATTCCTTAAAGAATATTTCTGGAGAATTGGGTAGGCACGGTGCTTTGCTAGAAGCCAATTATGTCTTGTAAATCGGTAAGAACGTGGTACCGGGTACGCACATGTTCGGATAGTCCGACGACCGGATTTACTGCCAACATATCCAGGGATCTCATGGGTCGCTTCTCGAAGATTCACCGATGACGTATGACTCGAACATAATTAATTTGTGATTAATTATAAGAGAGAATATTAATCTAGAATTAATTGCGAAAAGATTTTATCTGGGATAAAATTTAATTAATAGAGAGAGAACGATTAATTCGAAATTAATCGATGAAATAATATATTCGATATATTAAATGAAATTAGATTTCATAACGGAATTAAAATTGGATTTTAATTCGGGCGAACAAATTAATTTAGAATTAAGTCGCAAGCGACTTTAATAATAATTTTGCAAGGCATAATTGTTTAATTATGTCGCAACGGAAAATTTGTTAATTCGGAATTAAACGAACCCGAGCCCGAGCAAAGTTGCGTGTTGAGATTGTTCGTCTTAAATTCGGAATTTACAAGTGGTGGGACCCACTTGACTTACATCACACTTTTGACTAGTGATGGAAGTGGTTGAAATGTAGTGTAAGCATTAGATTGCTAATTCAACACTCTAAACAATCTCTACACACTTTGCATTATTTTTTTCATTTGAAAGACATATACCAAATTTGATTTGGTAAATGGTATTAGATTTTTTGAAAATCAAATACACTAAAATAGAAAACTCTCTCCCTCTTTGCCGTGAGCTTCCTTCTCCATTGTAGAAATTTTGCTTCAAAATTTCTTCAAGCTAGCACTTACAAGGAGTCAACCAAGGTGTTAGGGAAACAAATCATTGAGTTTGGAAGACAAAGAAAAGGCTTGGAGCTCTTCTTTTTCAACAAAAGTTTTGAACTTCCAACATCCTACGAAACCAATCAATGTAAGTTTTTTTTCCGCAACTTCGTTGAGTATTCACATTAATTTCAACTTAGAAGTCCTTGGCAGTCGCGACGCGAAAGACCAAATTTTTCCTATAAATAGAAGCTGATTTCATTTTCCAAATTCATACTTTCCTGAGGTTCCTAATAAGGGATTAAGGACTGTATCTTGTTTGTTTAGTTTTATTTAGTATTTTAATTATGTATTTTTATTTTTAGTAATAGTAATAGTAGTTTATTTACTTTATATTTCTTTTATGTTTTGTAGTTAATTTCCGCTGTGGGAATGGTGAAGCTTTTATTATGATAATTTAGATTAACCTCCCTTAAATTATAATATATAAATTATCTTAAAACCTGACTTAATTTGATACCACATTTATGGTCGGTTGGACTTAATTAAATTTATTTTAACCTGACTAAATTGGATACCGCCTTTTATGGTTGGTTGGAATTAATTATAACATGACTAAATCAGGATACTGCCTATATGGTCGGTTGATAATATCATACAAATTTATATATTATAATAAGAGATATTTCTAAATTAGAAATAGTAAAGGTGGATCCCCTAACCCCAGCATTGTATATTTAATCTAGGGAAGTGATGAAGCACAATATTCTTGAGTTTAATAATTGATTTTCTTAATATTATGGGTAATACTTTAGGTTTGTTTATTGAATCTTAAGCTTAATGCTTCTTGTTGCCTGATCACCAATAAGATTGATGTGATAAACTTAAAATGAACTTGGAAAAAAGATTTTAGGTTTCAGCCTTAAATTCAATTGCTCACGATCTCGCCTTAGGGTAGATGTCCCTTATGTAGATTTCTTTACATGATAGACATATACCTGTCGGGCGGGGGTAGCCACAATTGGAACTTGAGCTTAATGAATTCGGATAACTTGGTTAACATAGGAATATGATTAATTGGGTTGTTTTGGGTGTTTGCATCTGACCATCGGAAGAGACTTTTGCATATCTTTGTGTTCCAGGTTAACAAACAAATTTATTACACATATATAAGAGAATCAATTCATCATTAGAATACTATTGTGTGGAATCACAACCCTATATATTTGTTTTCTTTATTATCAATTTCATTTATTTGCATTTATTTTTATTTATGTAGTAAATCCACATTCAATCAACCAATCAAGCAATCATTTCATTCTCACCATAATTAGATACCTATAAACATTTAGCATCAATAATTAATAACAACATTAAAAATTAAGTTCTCGTGGGATCGATATTCTTATATTACTTGAATGATATGTACTCTTGCGTTACATATGTATTTACCACCGATCAATTTATTTTTCATACCTTTGGGGTACTTTGTTATTTTATTGTATAATAGGAGATGAACTTGTAAAATTTAGTATATAACTAATGAGTTGTGTTAATTTCTTATAAATCAGGGATATATGTGAAACTTTATCTCTAAACTCTCTCCTCCTTCTCCCATCTCTAATGGTCGAACAATTCTCAATTTTCCACATTATTCTCTGTGTCTCTTTCTCAATTGCAACTTTCACATCGTCTTAAATATCCTGCTTTTATTTTTATTTCTCTATGTTAATTATATAATTAACAACCTGCGTCATTTCAATTTCCACTTGCTCTTTATTTGCTTCTCCTCAGATCTCAAATTTCGCTTTCTGGGTATTCTTAGATCCCTAATTTACCTTCTGGATTTTCTTTATTTCCTCCTAATTCTCTCAGTTTAACCCTCATTTCACTCTTTAGGTTTTTGTTCTACACTTTTGATTTTTCACTTGATAATTCATAGTTTCATTTTTTATTATTATTATTATTATTATTATTTTGCAATTGGGTGTTATTAGATCTCAGTTTCGTCATTTGGGTACTCATAATTTGCTTCAGATGTCACAGGGGTATGCGATCGAGCTTTATTTTGATCCAGCTTTAGAAAACCAAGTGTTGAAAGCATGGAACGTGTTGGGTCGCCGCCAAATCAGTACCCAACTCATTGAAATTGAATCACGTCCTCACATAACCCTGTTTTCGAGCCCAACAATGGAGCCAGAAAAACTCGAATCAGTCATCAAGACATTTGCTTCAAAGCAAGAGTCACTGTCTTTATCTTTATCAACAATTGGTAGCTTTTGCAATGACAATAATGTCTTGTTCCTTGCACCAACGCCTTCAATTCCGCTACTTCAGTTTCAGTCCCAGTTGTGCGAAGCTATCAAAAGAGAAGGGATTGAGTGCGGTGACGAGTTTCGTTCTGAGAATTGGATTCCTTATTGTTCTGTTGCTCAAGAAGTGCCCAAGACAAGAATTGCCGAGGCCTTTTGTGTTCTGAGGGAATTGAAGTTGCCCGTTACTGGCTACGCAATGGATATTGGGTTGGTGGAGTATTCGCCTGTGCGTGAGTTATTCTCTTTTGTGATTGGTAACAATGTAAAAGCATGAGTTTTTTTTCATTCGGCTTATATAATATGTTCATCTGACATTTGTACTTCTATAAGTTGAATGTGCTACAACTTGGTTTTAATTTTTATGAATGATGGAAGCAAGAGCACTAGTTGGAGAATTGCAGTTTATGGGTTCTCAAAAGTAGTTGCAATTTGACATTTTGGCTTGTGGTTATCTTGTATTGTTTTTAGGCATTTTGAAAAATGTATCATTACATGCTCATTTGATTATATGGTTAGTTGGCGAATCTGTTTGCTAGGATTTTCTTATTTGGTTTGGGTAGCTTTGTATAAAATGATCCCGAGTGTTACTTTCCTTTATACAGTCATTTGTCAGTTTTCTGGAAAGCAACAAAACCATCCAAACAACATCATTTGCTTTTTGTAGTTATATGGCTCTTGTTTAGCATACAGCCCCTTTTTCTTCGTGTTTTCCAGGTATCAATTCTTTATACATTGCTTATACCCTTAGTATATTTTATGTTCATAAATTTTCCTAGATTCTTACATCTTTATTTTTACTTGAACCTCTATTTTGTTGTACTCCTGCTTCTTGATGTATTTTCTTGGCAGGCGAATGGTGTTTTGTGTGCATAATGTTTTACATGTATTTGTCCACTGACCATTAGTTTTCTCAATGAACCCAGATTTATGTTGTGACAACCACAACCAAGTTCTTACATGTAACTGCCATTATTACACTGTTTCACCTGCAATAATATCTAAATTGCCTCATGGAATCTGATGAAATGTCCTCTGCTCTTACACCTTTTTTTTTCATCTTCAACCTAGGAGTTATTCAGAATTTTTCATCAATAATTTCTAATTTACCATAAAAAAAAGGTGTCATCTTAGGTTTTCAATTTTTGTGACTCTCTAGATGTAATTGTGGTTTTCTTCAAGTTGCATTGTATTTGTATACACTATTTTGCTCTGGCTTAATATGTCGTGAGGGTATGATTTATGTCACCAACGAAGAATTTATTTCCCCAACAAAGAATTTATGTCCATTAAAGTATTAAACTTAGTATGATGAGCAGTTTGTTGCTTCGTAACAAAAGAAGGATTAGTTATGCTATTCTTGTGCATAAACCAATCAAAGCATCTTTACCAGCTGCTTTGGCATGATTCATGCTTGGTGTTAATCTAACTTCTGAAGTTTTACAAGAATGATAACTTGTCTTGGTGTATCACGAAAAAACCAAGGAAGAAAAATCTGTTGCTTTTTAATTTGGCAAATATAGGTCTGTGCTTGTCATCCAAGAATTATTTGCTAGGGGTTATTAGTATTCTTCTTGATTGGTTACTTATTGCAGGATCTTAAGCAATGAATCATTGTTAGATTTATCGACGCAATGTAGCTTGAAGGGCGTCTGGACTAGTCAAAGTTTAGCCTAGTATATTAACTAGTTGGCACTTTACAGTTCATCATCTTTAAGTTTAGCCTAGTAACAGACTCAAATAACCTCCCTTTAGATATGTGCTGGGATAAATTAGCACACACTCATTGATTTATTCAATTTTGCTTCAGAGATTCAATTCTTTTATTTACATAATACTAAGTTTTTTTATTTTATTTTTTTTTACCTTTAAAAATTTGTGTAAGCAGGCGGCTTTTACTTGGGCGATACATGTATTTCTTCCATTTGTAAATAGTCCTGCCCAGATGATTCTCTTACCTGATAATGTATTCTTTATTTTGTTCCGATTTAGATAACAAAATACGTAAAACCTAATTCATATTCTCTTAATTCAAAACTTTGTTTGAGTATGGGGTCTCAAAATCTGAGGGTTAGTCTGGGTGGACTGTTAGGTAGAGTCTCTCAATGGCGAGATAAATATAGGCCCACCCTGGATTCAGTAGGGTCTGAGTCTCTAAAAAGTAATGTTTTAAATAGTAGAATGGTGATCAAATCAGTGATTTAAAAAGTTCAATGAGTCACTAGTTAAACCGGTAGAATCATGTTCAAAAAACCGGCAAAACCGAATTATGTAATAAATTGATTTTAACCGGTTTTTTGTCTTTGGCTGGACCAGATTCACTACCGATTCCCAGTTTGATTGATTAAATTTGCCGGTCCGGTCCGATTTTTAAAACATCGCTAAAAAGGATATATTAGAATTATTATTTTTAAAAAAAAAAATTTGTTTTAAATGAGTCTTCTTCTGGAAAAATGGTACGTATATAATATTTTTTACAATATTTGTAGAACCATGTATATTTTGGAAACGCATAAAAAGCAAATGGAGAATTTTATTTTATTTTTTTAAATAGAAATGGTTGTACAAACATTATTTTTAACTATTTTAAAATAACATATACTTGCAAGTTCCCTACATCCTCGTGTGCTCAATAGCATTCTTCAACATAAATAATTTGGGCAAGGAGATGATGCTATTATCTAGCGACTCATTCGAATTCAAGAGGAAGTAAAAATCACACTCAATTTGGTTTACATTTGTATAGCGGAAAAAAATGGAATTCAAGAACAATAGCAGGCATTTCATGAAAACCTTATTTCATGACAATCTAATGAATGCCAACAACATTGCCCAGACTAACTATCTACAGCGGCAAAAAAAAAAAAAACCAAACCAAACAAGTCTTTTCTCATTAGATAGAGTCTTCTGTATGAATCATTTGACGCTTTTATCTTCTATCATGAATCATTGTTTTGTCAAGTCTTTTTCTGGCAATATGCTCTTTAAAATCCTTTGTACAAAATGTTTAGATAAATTACAAGCACTCCCAAAAAGCGACGCAAAATAATTTGCCAAACTTCTATTAGGCTAATAACCTCGGCTATATGCGCACGTATCCTTGATCATGGGCTAAATCCCATCACAAGGAGACAAGTGTGGAATTGTGGTGCGGCACTTCTATGCTATGGCAGATTGCTAGTTCACTAGGAAAAAGGTCTATCCAAGAATATGAGTGATATAAAACTTGAACTGTTTTATATTCTTTTAACTTAATGTTGTAAAGACAAAAAAAATTAAAAGAACATAAAAAAAAAAATATACAAGCCTCTTACATTCTTTGCTTTACAACAATCCAACAACACAGGTCAGATGTAGTCTATTCTCCAAGCCTCTCAAATGATGACCCAATAACATACACCTATCAACAGAAAAGAGATTCATTAGTATACTAAATCAAACAAAGCATTTTCCCAATAAGAGAGATTGGCTATATGGACCTTTTGACGCCATTGTGCTCTATTCAAAATAATTATTTCATTAAGTTTAGTAAATTTTAGAAATCTTTTTATGGTTTCATCCCATGTCAACTTAGATCTCCCCGACCTCGCTTGACATATGGCAACACCATTAATTAGTAGGTTAAATAAAAAATTGTTATTGTTGCTAAAGAGACATACATAACTCAACAGTTATATGAAGTAACCAAAGCAGGAAAAGGTACCTTGTAATTGTAACTTCTAAGGCATGATTAAGAAAATTTTATATATTCTCTAATGAGGGTTATGTGCATGTGCACACATGCATGAACATGTATGTCCAATATTAATGCATGCCAGTAAATTTATATGTGTATTCAGATTTTATTACTTGAGATCCAAGGGCAAGGCGAAGAATATGTTGCAAAATTATACACATGTAAAAGCAAATTATTTAAAACAAACATGAATGAAAATGAGGTGGTGAAAAGTTTAGAACAAAGATAACCACATACCAGAAAAGCAGCTTCGCAAGGTAATCCCGAGATGTGCCGATGCTGTGACAATTTTCATCGTTACTGTCTTCAAGATTATCAGTGTTTGTAAAGAAAGAGTCTCCTATAAAACTAGTGGAGGCATCATCTTTGAAGAATCTTTGCAAGATGTTTTGAGCTAGTTGGTGAATAATCTCTTCTACCTCTATTGATGACGGTCGGGATAATTCATTCACCTGCTCAAAAAATGTAGTATATAGATATTACAAATTAACCAGAGGCTTAAACAACAAAGTTTAACTTACAAGTAAAATGACTACATTTAAAATAAGAAATCTGAGCATGTTACCATCTCAGGATCCAAGGATCGGAGATACTCTAACAAACCATTCCTGTATCCCTTGTCACGCTCCATTTGCATATTTTCGTGCTTCATGGAATTTAATTCCTAAAAAACATACATTAATCAGCTAACAGGGAGATATCAAGCGCCATGCCAGCTAAATATGAAGAAAATCACCATAAAACATTAAAGTATTTTTACACATCCTAAATATACCTCTGGTGAGAGGTGAAAAAGGAGTACTGCAAGAAAATTTTTGCTGTTGATCTAGTTCACACAAAATTTAAAAATAAATGAACACAAGGAAAGTTCAGCATATACATACTTCCATTTCTGCATTAATTGAAGGTGTAGTGGCCATGTCGATTATTTAACAGCATGGACGTTTACCTACTGTGCTCTAATTACACAATTGGAAGCACTGTCAGAAAGAACTAAAGCATGCTAACGCTTGATAGACAGTCAATATGAATTTGAAATATGCTCACTCCTGCCAAAGCTGGTTACATCTCTTTCCCACTTCCATTTTTGCATTCAGTGAAAGAATAGCGACATTAGAATTGAGTTTATAGGCAGGCTTGTTTTCCTACAACCCCAAATGATAGAAAGAACAAATGCTTGATACAGCATTACAGCTTGCAGACAACCAAAAAGAACTAATGCTAATTAAACTCTCGCTTTTCTACAGTTAAATGTATGGTCAGAAAGAAATAATGCTCACAATAGCTAATGCTCATTATAGCTCTCTCTGACTTCATTTCAACATTAACTGAAAGTGTTTGTGGCAGTATAGAATTCATTGTAACAGCTTTCTCATTCTCCTACCATGCTCTAACTACGCAGCTATATATATAGTTAGAAAGAATGTCTCTTTCTCTAGCCATGGCAACAAGGTTGAACCAATGTGCAAAAGTGTAGTTTAAACAAAGCAGTGGAAAAGATCTCTTCTTCCTCCTCTTTCCCCCAAAAGCCCATGCCAACAAGGTAGCATGAAGAACTTTATCATAATCAATTGACCAGACTCTCTCTCCCTTACACCCATTTTAAAACGATTTCTCTCTCCCTAGACCATGCTAACAAGGTTTGGCTAAAGTGACTAAATGGAGTTTATAATCTGAGTAATGTTATTCATCCCAAAATCACAAAATTTATCCCACAATTTCATCTCCATCAAATGAGTGATAAATTTTCACAATATTTCATGATGATTTATTACACTATCCCCGTATCTACTTGATGAATGTCATATCACTTCATATTGAATTTTGGGATGAATAACAGTACTATAATTATGGTTATGAGCCAGATTAGAACCAAATTGACAGTAATAGAAAAACCTTGGAAGCTTCCTAGTAAGTCATCCCAAGGTTTTAATATAAAAAGCAAAGTGAGACCGTAATAGTATGTGATTCATTCATTACTAATCTTTCTGGTCAGACTAAAACCCTAAATGATTAAGCATCAGGATGGCTTGCAGGTACCCATGTTTCAATCAAGTAGAGTCATAAAAAGACACTCCTTAATCCTAACGCTCCAAGCAATCTAAAGTGGTGGAGGTTTATTCTCTAGTCACCTTTTTTGTGTGAAAAGCACATTCATTTTTTCCATTCTAGTAGCTGCTTGAACTTGACTCCGCACAAGGATTTTGTCCTTTCAACTCTAGATTTACTTAAAACTTTATCAGTGTGTGACTTCCCAAAGAATTGGAGAAATTTCCTACTTTTACAAAGCCAGAAAATTGTTATCAATATTCTCACTAACTGAAACCCAAAACATTAACTTACCTAACATCTTTCATTGATTTGTGAAAACTCATTCAGCGACCAATTTAATCATTTTTCACATAGAAGTGCTATGAAAAAAGCATAATTTGAAGTAACAAATGCATCAACCTAAACAGCAAACAATTCCTTACCTCTTTTACATTGGACAAATCTGACTGCAACTTCTGTATATAGTTCAAAGCCTCTGGAGACAAATCCCCAAAAACTTGAGGACTTGTCTCCAAATCATCAACACTGATCTCACCACCCTCATTCTCACTCTCTTCACAACCCTTGTCCAAAACCTCACCTTCTGCTGAAAAGTTCATTCTTTTAAAACCACCAACAGATATATTAAAATTCCTCATCAGTGAAATCCTGTACTCCGCATTCCACAACGTATACCTGCTCAAAGATTAAAATAAAATAAAATAAATCAACTCAAAAACAAGATTTTGAAACCAATAAAGTCACTATTCATCCATCAAGAAATTATAGCAATTTCGAACACTTGAGAACTCAAAAAGTGAAATGTTATGAAACCAAAAGAAGCGATCAAAAAATCTATTTAAAAAAATTCACAGAACAAAAAAAGCTGATTCAGTAAATTAATCATGTTATCGGAATTAAAATTAATACCCCGTGATGATGGAAGAGACGAGGAGAGAATGAAGAGGCTGTTTGGAAAGTCTAACGGTGATGGAGAATTGATCGGATGGGAGAAGACCTAGCATTGAAGAAATGGTCTGCTTCATCGAATCCCTTGCAGAATCAGAAACTCCCTTAGAAATAACAGAATTATCAAGAGGATCGATTCTCTTGAGCATATTTGCAATTACAACAAACCCGCGGTCAAAGTTTGACTTTCGCGTCGAAATAAAGTCGTCGTTGGAGACGCCGCCGCCGCCGCTGAGGCAGCTGACGGTTGCGGAAAAACGACCACGGTTGGGCAGGTGGAGGGAAAAAGGGCGGCGGAGGAGAGGATTGAGTGACGCGTTGGTGATGCGAGATAGAGTGAAAGCTCGAGCTGAAGCCGAGGTTGCCATACATACATGTAATCAGAGTTGCTGCTGAGCTTTGAAGCTCTGGCTCTCTGTGTGGTGTTGATGTATGTGGAAGAAAAAGAATCCCCCAACCGAGCATTAGTTCAAGGATTTGTTCTGAGAATGCCTTCAAGATTTTGGTTTATTACGCATTTACCATTCAAAGTTATGTTAAGGATAGTTTATAACTTTAAATGGAAATAGACATTTCACATGTGAGTGAGAATAAAAAAATTAAAATTTATTTATTAATATCTTTTAAAAATCATTAAAATATTCTTTATCCAAAAACAAATGAAAGTATGAAACAATCATAAATGGATAAATTCTCTAAAGAATAGGAAAAATAAGGCCAAAAAAAAAACAAGTGAAGATTAATCTTTTTACAATCGACAAAAAATTATTAGCCAAAAATCAATGATTTTCGAGAGAAAACTATCGATGATTTTTGGTTAAATCTAATCGCATCGATAGTAATTAATAATTATAGATTATACTGCTTAAGATGTAATAATATTTGATAATTCTTTTATAATCTTTTAGGATATTAATAATAATAAATGCTAAATTTTAATTATATGTAAAATTTTATTGAAAAAACTCAATTCCAACCGGTTTGGTTCGCCAATAAAACCTTTTTCTGGTAGGTCCAATACTTCCGCTAACAATAAAACGGGAAAAAGTGGACCATCTCCAAAACGTCTAAGCACCACATACCCCATGATTTTTCATCTTAATAATGTCAATTCTGATTTATCTACAAATCTAAATCAAGTACCACGCCTGCCCTGCCTGATTGGTCGAGCATTTATCTTGTTCCAATTGAAATATCAATTCATAGTTTCTGTGAAACGTTACGTAGTTCTAACATTCATGTAAATCAATCACACCATCACAAAATCAAAAGGGCGTAATCTGAGATTGCCTATCATCCAACTGTCCCTGTTTGCCATAATATGTGGTTTTTTTTTGACAAGTATTTGAAGAGTACGAGGAAGGACAGAGATAGAGTTTCTCTTTTTGGAGGGACGAGTGTTTAGAGGGTACTGGTTACTCCTCGGTCAGACATGGTGTTCGGACCCGGTTTTCCGGATATGGCCGACCAGAGGATACAGCATGATGCAAGTCTTAGGGCCGACAACATCAGAGTTGAGACCGACCACTTTAGCCTGATAGCTCGGTTCAGTTCTACTTTTCCTCCTGGATCGGGATGATGAGCTCGAAAATTTTGGGTCAGGTCGGGAGTAGTTGGGGTAGTTCGGCACACGGTTTGGCCGTGCTCATGAAGCCCGACGTATGATCAGGACCATTTGGACTTTTCTCCCTGACATGTACTATCGTACAAGAGACCTTTACATGTTGTCATTATTAATGTTAAAGTGTGGCAGTGTATAAAACGGCGTGATGTGACAGGAAGTCGGATGGCAGGTTTGCTTTCGGCGAGCAGTTGGGGCAGAGAGCCCTTCGCCGAAAATCCGCATGGCTGACGTCATAGAAATATGGGAATATTATTGTATCTTCCTTAGTATATAAAGGGAGGGTAGTCTCATTTGTATGGGTTGGTTGGCAATAATCTCAAAAAAAGCATTACTTGTAAAAACACTACAAAAGACAAACAGCTCGGTTACATTAGACCACCCCTTGAAAAGAGGTCGGTCGAGCTCGGTTTGGTAATAAAATCAACACTCTACTTTGTTCCCGTGGACATAGGTTGGATTTATTCCGCCAACCACATAAACCCTCTCGTCGATTTTGTGTTTATCTTGTCTTTTGCTAAAATTGCTTTTGGTCCCCCATAACTAAACAAATTCACGGTTGAAGGAGGATTGTCCCGGGAGTGTTATCCCGAAACTGCCCCTGGAACGAAAATCACCCGTCAACAGTTGGCGCTGTCTGTGGGGGAAAGAGCAAAAAGCAGTTTACGTAGTAAGACGATGGCAGAATACGGGAACCATAGATCGTCGGAGAGTTCAACAACAGAGTGGATGGAGAAAATGGAGGAAAGCATGAGGAAGGAAGAGGAGGCGAACCAGACCTTCATGAAGGCCCTGATGGAGAAACTGGAAAGGCTGGAAAAGAATGAACGATGAAAGGTTGGAGGCTGGTCCAAGTCAGATGAGAGACGAGATAGTAAAGGGAAAGGGTTTTGGACCTAGGCGTTGACGATGAGCCCGGGAGGAAGGACCCTCAGAAGGTGAGATCAGTTGTGATAACAGGAACCTTGCCGGCGAAAAAATGTAGGAAGAGGAAGAAAGGAAAACGCCAGAGTCCTCCAGTAATAGCCCACGCTCTAAGAAGAGGGAAGACATAAGACGTGATAGGGGGATCCAGAGGCGTCTAGCCACGGCATGCGTCGTGCCCGAAGTAGCAGGCGTAAAGAAGCCCGCGGGAGGCAACTCGATAACACTGATAACCATATGAAAGCCTGGTTTAGAAGGAGATGAAAAAGTGGGAAGAAAACCTGAATGCAGACAAATGAGATGGTCTGGACGGAGAAACTGCATCCCCCTTTACGGAATAAATCTTGTTGACAGAATTTCTTAGACGTTTCACCATGCCATATACGAACTCCTACAAGGGCCATACCGACCCTAAGTCCCATATCGAAAGTTTCGTTTTGATAATGGAGGTTCAAGGGATGGTAGAAGAGGCCATCTACAGAGTGTTCCCTTTAACCTTAAGTGGACACACGATTTTGTGGTTCAGAAGTTTAACCACAGGAAGCATCAGTAGTTTCTCCCAGCTCATGAAATCTTTTGTTTGACATTTCAAAGGAGCGTGTGTGCCAAGGAAGACGGTGAGAGAGTTAAAACTGATGAAGCAGAGGGATGATGAGCCCCTGAAGAATTTTATTGAAAGGTACCATAATTTGGTGCTCGAGGTCGGGGTATATGAATCATCGGAGGCACTAAAAAGTCTCAAGGGAGCCCTGAAGGTCGGGAAGTTGTGGACTCACCTAAGAGTCCAGGATGTACCGGATTATGCCACTGCCCTAGAGTTGGCCAAAAAATTTGTTTTATGGAGGAGGAGAAGAGAAGGTTACCCAGAAGAGGGAAACTCAGAGAGAAAAGATGGTAAGGTCAGAGATACTGCGGAGGTCAGCCAGAGAATTAAGGAAGCCACCTCCGAGACAAAGGAGTTCAGGCCAATACCTCACAGCAATGTACCACAGAGAGGATGACTTAGGGCAAGTAAATCATGTGGCCGGAGGGGCAGTGTATACTCCCTTAAACAAACCGTTGGCTCAGATAGTCAGAGAAATCCATGATAAGGGCCTTCTGGTGGAATCAGACTTGAGGAAATATCCAGCGGAGAAGATGAACGAGAGGTCCTATTGTGTGCATCATAACCTGAGGGGGCACACAGCGGAAGTTTGTTGGGACCAGCGAGATCAGGTGGAGAACCTGGCACAAAACGATTATTTGAATGATTATATCGACTAATAGGCCATGACGGCCCGGCAACGGCAGAAACCTAGACAAATGTATACCATCGCTGATGGAAGGACAATGGCCAGAGACTCAAACCGATCAAGGAAGAGTTAGAGCAGGTTTCGGGGATCGGAAGTATTGACAACGGATCAGGCCCTGAGGGTTCAAAGGGATCGGTCGGTCCTTATTATGTTCACGGACGAGGATACCCGTGGGGTGAACTTCCTCCATGACGATGCACTAATAATCAAGGCTGTGATAGGAGGAGCCGATGTGGATATGGTCCTGGTGGATCCGGGGAATGCAGTTGACATAATCTCCAAGGAAGCCTTGAATGGTTTGCGGGTGGAGTATGCCACCATCACCCAGGACGGAACGCCATTTGTACGGGTTTGGAGGGGCAACAGTTGTTCCTTTGGGCAGAATACAGCTGGCCATGACAATCGGGACCACTCCCCACACCCGGACTATCATGATGGACTTTACAGTGGTGGATTGTATGAGTAGTTACCAGGTTATTGTGGGCGACCTTCCATGATGAAAACAAAGGCCGCAATGTCGTGTTACTATCTGAAATTGAAATTTCCCACCTGAGACGGGATTGGGATAATATGTGGGAGTCAGAAAGCAGCCAGGAGTTGCTTCGCTACCGTCTCAAATGAGACTCTTTGCGTTGAAGAGGACAACATGAAGAGGAAATAGAGAGAAAAATAGGAAATGACTGTCGAATCTCCGGATCCACGGCTCGAAGATTTTTCCTAATTAGGGGTAGGTGAGAAGCTAGAATTAGTAGAACTCCTCGACCCTGGGAAAATCATAAAAGTAGGAGCGGGTCTGGAGAAGATCCTGAAGTAAGGTTTGCTAATTTTTTTGAAAGAGTATGCAGACATTTTTGTTTCGGGGCATGGCGACATGCCCGGGATAGATTTCAAGTTCATCAGTCACTGTTTAGTAGTGGATCCAGTTCATAAACCAGTCAAGCAAAAGAGAAAAATCTTTAATCATGAGTGCTGCGAGGCGATAGGGGCTGAAGTGGAAAGGCTATTAAAGGTCGGTTTTATCAGAGAGGTAAAATACCCAGAATAGGTATCAAATGTAGTCCTGGTAAAGAAGGCCAGCAGAAAGTGGAGGATGTGTGTAGACTTTTCATATCTCAACAAGGCCTGCCCGAAGGATAGTTTCCCGATCCCGATGGCGGATCAGCTGGTGGATTCAACGGCGTGTTATGACTGCTTAGTTTCATGGATGCCTTGTCGAGATATAACCAGGTCAAGATGCATCCCGATGACGAGGAGAGAACGGTTTTCATCACGGATCATTGGTTGTTTTGTTATAAGGTGATGGCTTTCGTATTGAAGAATGTTGGGGCTACGTTTCAGAGGTTGGTGAACAAGGTTTTTAAGCCCCTCATCGGCAGGACCATGCAGGTGTACATTGATGATATGATAACAATGACCAAAAAGCTTGGGATCACTTGGTCGACCTCGAGGGGACTTTTGAGTTGTTAATGAAGCATAATATGAGGCTGAACCCGGAGAAATGTGCATTCGGTGTAGCGTCGGGTAAATTTCTGGGATACATAGTCAGTGCTCGGGGTATAGAAGCGAATCCGCAAAAGATCTGAGCCATTTTGGAATTGAAGCCCCCTAGGATGGTCAAAGAGGTGCAGAGTTTAACAGGCCGATTGGCTGCATTAAATCGATTTATTTCCCGAGCAACCGACAAATGCCATCCTAATTTCAAGTTGATCAAGAAGGCAAAAAAGAAGGTCAGCTAGACGTCGGAGTGTGAAGAGGCCTTCCTGCAGTTAAAGTAATAATTAGCTCAGCCCCTACTTTTGGCCAAGCCGATCCCAGGTGAGACTCTGTTCCTATAATTAGTTGTCTTTGAACATACTGTGAGCTCGGTGCTAGTGTAAGAGGCCGACAAGGCTCAGAGTCCGATATACTATACTAGTAAGCCTTGCTGGATGTAGAGACCAGATACCCGGCCAATGAATATGTAGCTTTGTCCTTAATTATGGCAGCCCGGAAGCTGCGACCTTACTTTCAAGCTCATCATATCGGGGTCTATACCGACCATCCTCTAAGACAGATCCTACATTAGCCGGAGGTCTCTGGTGAATTAGTAAAGTGGTCAGTGGAACTGAGTGAGCATGACATATCCTATCTGCCAAGAGCAGCAATAAAAGGACAGGCTTTAGTAGATTTTGTAGCCGAGTTCGCAGGACCACAGATTTTAGAAGTCTCAGAGACCAAGTGGGAATTATCAGTGGACGGTTCGGTCAGTTCGCAAGGTTACGGAGCCGGAATTATCCTGTGGAGCAGTAACTGTGAAGAGGTGGTATATGCCTTGAGATTCGCCTTCGAGGCAACAAATAATGAGGTCGAGTATGAGGCCATTCTGAGGTTGTGCATGGCAGTTGGCGTCCGAGTTGTAATTGTAAAGAGTGACTCTCAGCTGGCCATCCAATAGTTAAAGGGCGAGTTCTAGGCCAGAGAACCGAACATGATAGCCTATCAGGCCGAGGTGAAAAAGTTGGCTGGGGGAATTGACAATGTATAGTTCGAACAAATCGGCTGGGAAAGTAACCATCAGGCAGACCCTTTGGCTCGGTTGGCATCGTCAATCAAGTCGGAGAAGCCTAGAACTATCCCTCTGGTTTGCCTATAAGTGAAGAGTGTTGGGGAGCCAGAGATGATGGAAGTGGATGTAGGGAGGAAGACCTCTTGGATTGACTCGATTAGGAATTACTTGGAGACCGGTGAGACCCCTAAAGACAAGAATGAGTCAAGAAAGCTAAAGTACCAGAGTACTAGATACAACCTGATTGAAGGAGTCTTGTACTGGAAGGGGTACACAGTGCCACTTTTGAGATATCTTACGACCGAGGAAGCGGACTATGTGCTTAGAGAAATTCATAGAGGGATTTGTGGGAGTCACGCCGGGGGGCAGTCAATCGCGTATAAGGTGCTAAGGCAGGGATTCTTCTGGCCGACCATGTATCAAGATGGGATGAAGATAGCTCGAAAGTGTGAGGGATGCAAGAAGAATGCAAACATTCACCATCACCCAGCAGAGCAGTTGACCACTCTAGTCAGTCTCTGGCCGTTCGCCTAATGGGGGCTAGACATCATTGGGCCAATGCCAGCAGGGCGAGGACATGCCAAGTACGATATCGTTGCCATTTACTATTTCACCAAGTGGGTAGAAGCCGAACCCTATCTACAATCATGGAGAGGAAGGTGACAGACTTTGTTAAGAAGAATATCATTTTCAGGTTTGAGATCCCCCAGGCCATTATCATTGATAATGGGAAGCAATTTGATAGCAAAGGTTTCAGGAAGCTCTGTGAAGATCTCCAAATTGCCTTGAAAGCCAGGCTTGGATCTTCCAAAGGTCTGTGGGTTGAAGAGCTGCTAGAGGTATTGTGGGCACATCAGACAACCTACAAGGACTCCACAGGGGAAACACCATTTTCTTTGGCCTATAGTTGTGAAGCAGTTATTCCGATGGAGATCGGGATGACCACCCAGGGTCCAGTATTTTGAGACTGAGCAGAATGAAGGGTTCATCAGGAAGCACCTCGATCTGATCGAAGAAAAAAGGGAGAAGTCGGCTATCAAAATGGCCATCTATGAGCAAAAAATGACCCGCTTCTACAATAAGAAGGTTCAGACTCGGTCTTTCCTTCCTGGAGATTTGGTTTTGAGAAGAGTTACGTTGAATACCTGAAAACCTGAAGAAGGCTCGTTGGGCGCCAAATGGGAAGGGTCGTACAAAGTGGTGGAGATAATTAGATCGGTGTAGGCATTACATTTTTGCATGTGAAACCCGATGATGAGTCTCAGTTGGAGGCACCACTTTTTTAGTTAAGGATATTGCAGGAAACGGTCGTCGGAAGGGAATCGGTATTTCTTTAGATCCTTGTTCACTTATTTAGCGTCAAGCTCACTTGTTGGACCTCCGTTTAGATCACCTTTAGCCTAAAAAAACCCGAAAACCTTTTAACCTTGGCCCAAACCACTCACCAAACCAACACAACACCTAGCCCACCAAGACAACGCCTCAACACCTTGCCCTTCACAACAATGACCCCTAAGCCACGCCCATCACCCTAAAATACACCCCAATTAAATTAAATATTAATTAAATAATGTAATTGAATTAAATAAAATAATTAAACCATTTACCAATTAAATAAAACATAAAATATAATCATGCCTAATTTAGATAAATCAATATATTAACTTCCTAACTAAACAAAATCATATACTAAATTAAAGAAATATTATGCCTAATTAAAATCAATCATAACCAATTAAAAATATTGACTTCCTAATCTAACAAATTAAATGCCTAATGAACACAAATCAAATATTCAACCTTCCTAATTCACCAAATTTGCCCCCTCTCAATCCAATACTTTCCTTGTTTGACACCAAATCCATGCAAACCCTACATTCTCACTATAAAATAACACATTCCCAACCCTTGTAACCCTCTTCCTCTCTCACAGTAAACACAAAAAAAAATATTAAAGCCAAGCACATCACGCCCAACACCCAAAAATTACTTGAAATAGTCCCGAACTGCACCCTAAAAACAGTCCAGAAAACACCAAAAAAAAATGCACAAAAACCTCCAAAAAATCATCAAAACACACACAAACAGTCCATAAATTACCGTAAAACAGTAAGCCTAATTCGTGACCAGAAAATACAAAGAAAATAGCAGTAAAACAGAGGTAAAACAGCAAGAAAAACAACAAAACAGTGAGCTAAGACGCTAAACCAGTGACCGGAAGAGTTGCGGAGCGATAACCCTTCCGACGGCCGTGAAACGCGAGTCCGAAAGTTGACATAAAAGGTTAGACCAGATGGTATTTTTCACACTTGTTTTCAGTTGTATTTTTATTATTTATTGTGTTTCATTTGCATGATTATTTTTGAGTGAAGCATGTTGTGGCCCTTGAATAGATAGAAAGTGCATGAATTGTGAAATATTGTATGTTGTGGCCTTGGAATAAAATGAAAGATGTGTAAACTCTCGCGGTATATCGGATGGAAACCCGGACATAAATTTCATAGCCGATTCCGAATGGACGGTAGTATGATCGTACTACTCGGGATACAACTCCACGAACCGCTTGAGTAAATGGCACCTTCTTTTGTTTTATGTTGCTTTGATTTATTTATTATTCGTTATTTAAATTCCGCATGTTACTTGTTTATGCATGATGTGATCGAGCGCATGGGCTTAGTAAGTCGGATTAAAGGTCCACTATTTGGAGGGGTTAAAACCCTTTACCACGATGCTTCGCCGCGCCGGTTGATGTGTGTCCGGTTGAATGTAAGATATGTTCAATCGGGCATACTAAGTTTGATATTATTGTCTTTATTCTTTGTATGCATGATGCGATCGAGCGCATGGGCTTAGTAAGTCGGATTAAAGGTCCCATATTTTGAGGGGTTAAAACCCTTTACCACGATGCTTTGCCGCGCCGGTTGATGTGTGTTCGGTTGAATATAAGATATGTTCAATTGGGAATACTAAGTTTGATATTATTGTCTTTATTCTTCATATGCATTATGCGATCGAGCGCATGGGCTTAGTAAGTCGGATTAAAGGTCCCATATTCTGAGGGGTTAAAATCCTTTACCACTATGCTTCGCCGCGCCGATTGATGTGTGTTCTGTTGAATATAAGATATGTTCAATCGGGCATACTAAGTTTGATATTATTGTCTTTATTCTTTGTATGCATGATGCGATCGAGCGCATGAGCTTAGTAAGTCGGATTAAAGGTCCCCTATTTGGAGGGGTTAAAACCCTTTACCACGATGCTTTGCCACGCCGGTTGATGTGTGTTCGGTTGAATATAAGATATTTTCAATCGGGCATACTAAGTTTGATATTATTGTCTTTATTTTTCATATGCATTATGCGATCGAGCGCATGGGCTTAGTAAGTCGGATTAAAGGTCCCCTATTCTGAGGGGTTAAAATCATTTACCACGATACTTCGCCGTGCCGGTTGATGTATATTCGGTTGAATGTAAGATGTGTTCAATCGGGTATATGAAGTTCCATACAGTTATCTTTATCTTTGTACGCATTGTAATGAAAAGCGCATGGGCTTATTGTGTTGGACTAAAATGGTTCTCCATTTGGGGGAAGAAAAGCCTAAAAGGCTACCTTTACCACGATATTTGTCGCGTCTTTCATCTATTGATTGCATCTTCTATCCTTGTCTTAGCTTGATTTATTATCATTTGTGTATCCATGTCGTGATAGCATTTGAGTATTATTTCTTGTGGTATATCAGATGGAAACCTAGACATAATTCCATAGCCGATTCCGAATGGACGGTAGTGCAGTCTGTACTTGGGATACAATTCCACGTACCACTTGGAAAAGTGCTCACATGTGTGTTTGTGTCCATATTAGTTATATTCTTTTGCACCACGTCATAGCATGCTTACTTTAATGCCTAATTGCATCCTTAAGTGTCTTTTTGCATTATGTACTTAGTTGACTCCTTTATTTACACATGGACATGTAATGGCTATTTGTTTATGCTTCCCCACGTATAAGTATGATATGTCTATGAAATCACATGTTCGCCATTATATTATTCGCTTTTATGTGTGCTTGCGTGGTTAGTGTGTGCTTGTGTTTCCATGAATACAATATGCCAATGAAGTTGTATGTTCGTTGCTATTTTGTCGTACTTTCAAGCATGCAATCTTAGATGTGAGATATATGCAAATTTAGGTGTAAGTTTTATTTTTGCGCATATGAATTTAGAAGCATGATACTCTTGGAAATAAGTGTTACTTAAGCTTGATTAAATTATTACACAAATCCTTTCATTACAAGTGACATAAGTAAGAGACCATTTTGAACCCAACGGTTTGAGGTTTTCCCTTGCGAGGGGTTAGTGTGGCCTTAAATCTCATTTTCCCGGTTCACACCGGGTGGCGACTCCATTATTCTCCGGTTTAGTCCCCGTGGCTACTCCGTACTCCCGACTAGGCCGCGAGCCTAGAACAGCATGCATCGTCCAGTTTGTGTTCCCACAGTCTGGCGACTCCACTGGGGATATAGAATCGGCCCCGAAATATTGTCTTGTAATGTTTGGATTTATGTTTTAATTGACCGTGTCTATAGTGGGTAAAATTGGGTTTTAATCAAAGGCATTTTGAGGCTAGGTAATGGTTTGGTGTCTTCCTTCATTCAGTACCTTTCTAGAAGGAAAAGCTGTGAAGGCACTTATATAGCCATCTACCCGTAGCCTATTGTGATGGACTAATTTGGAGGACTCGTTGTTTATTCCTGTCACCAAGCGATAAGAGCCTAAGAGGCTAGGGTACTTAAGAGAGCCTCGATCCACCCTCCCTCTGGGGAATTGTAGACAACAGGACTTGGGCGACGCTGTTCTAGGCTCGCGGCCTAGTTAGGAAGTACAAAATAACATGGAGTCGCCACCCGGTGTGAACCGGGACAAAGATTTAAGGCCGCACTCACCCCTCGCAAGGGAAGACCTCAAACCGTTGGGTTCGGAATGGTCCCTTACTTATGTCACTTGTGATGATATGATTTGTGCAATTAATCAACCGAGTCTACTCAATAATCATGCTCAATGGTACTTAGATCTAACATGCTTTCATCCAAATAACTCCACGCAATATAACACAACAAACATATTGAACCATTAAACCAAAATATAAATCATTACCCAAACGCATCATAAATTAAGAACATGCATAATGAACAACCTAAACATGCTTTAACAAACTAAATTAAACCATGCTTTAAATAATAAACAAATAACCTAAAGACTATAGCATGCTCAAATACAAATTTGGATGAAACGAGATACGTGTATCTTAAGTGGTACGTGGCGTTGTATCCCGAGTGCAGACCATACTACCGTCCATTCGGAATCGGCTACGGAATTTACGTCCGGGTTTCCATCCGATATACCACAAAAGGGAACACATATCCCGCTCATCCAACAATTACATCATGCCTCAAACGACTCTCATGCGATAATATTCAAATTAAATAAAATAAACGAAAGATAATGAATAAAAGGGTGCCCTCAGGTCTAACCTCTTTTGTCGTTCCTCGAAAGCGCGTTACACGCCGTCGGAATGGCGTAAGGATTGATACTCCGTAACTTTTCTGGTTCACTAATCCAACGATTTTCCTCGCGGTTTCACTGCTCGGGTTGCTATTTTCACTCCGTTCCGTTGCTGTTTTAAGTGTATTTTCTGGTCACTGTTTTGGGTAGTTTGGGGGACTGTTTTGGGTAGTTTCGGGGACTGTTTTAGGCAATGTTTAAGGCAGAGGGCTGCTGTTTTCTGGAGAATTTTAGGGCTATTCGGGGGGGTATTTTTAGGGGTTAATTCAGCAGCAAACTGGGCAGTTTAATGGCCAGTACGCATGCGGTGCAGGTGCTGGTCAGTGAGCAGTTTGGGGACTAATGTTAGGCGAGGTTTGCGGCAGTTTATGGCATGTTGAATAGGGCAGTTTTTGTGATAATCAGCCGGGTGATCTGTGGTTTCTCGTGTGAATCAAAAGGTTTACGTGGGGGCAGATTGTGAGGCTATGCGTGAGGCGTGAAAGGACGACAGTGGCTGATGAATGTGAAGCTTTGAGTGCAGGTGGCAGTGTGGCGTGAATTGGTGTTGGTCAGGCGTGACTTGGCTTCGTGAATGGCTAGGGTTGCTGTGGAAATTAATAGCGTCAAGAATGTGAATGTGGGAGTGAGGGATAGGTGTTATGCTAGGTGTGAAGGTTGGCAGGTGGTGTGTTGAAACGACAAGGTGTGGTCAAAGGGGCTGGTTTACATTGAAGGCAGTGTTGTGCGTGGCTTTTTGGCGTGATGGGGCTGTGAGGGTTAGTGGGGCATGTGGCTTGCTAAGGGCTGTTGTGGACTTGTGAGTGGAAGGGTCGTGAGGCTTGTGGGGCTTAATGGCGATAAGGGGCAGGCTGTTTGCTTTGTGTAAAGCGATGAGTTGAAGGGCTGGTCAGGTTTTGTAACGTGTGTGGCTGAGGGTGGGGACGTCTGGCTTAGGGTGTTAACGTAAGGGGTCGTGGTCTTTGATGGTGAGAAGGCTAGGGTGATGCTGTTAGTTAGGTGGCTTGCTATGGGCGCATCTTTTGTTGTTCGTGGAAGGCTATGCACGGTCGGTGAGGGAGTTGTATATGGAGAGTGTGAAGGGGGCGTGAGGGAGAGCTAGATGAGTCTTAGGGTTTCTGGTTTTGGGGATCTGCCGTGGAGATTAGAGGTGGAAGAAGAGAGATCCCTAGGGTTGATTTTAATTTGTTTATATAGTTGCATGGGTATTAGGGTTTGGTGCAAGGTTTTGTTTTAGGAAAGAAATCAATTAAAATTATGTGTATTTGATTGGAATATTTTAGGCAATAATATCTTTATTTTTGGTGATTGATTTGTTTAATTTGGTTTGTGATTTTTAGATTAGAATTAAATTTAATTAATTGGTTATTTAATTTAATTTAATTTGATTTTAGTTTAATTGATTTCATTTGATTTTAGTTTAATTTGTGTTTAATTTAATTGGTTTTAATTTACTTAGATTTAATTTAAATTTAATTTGTGACATATATTTTAAATGTTTTAATTATCTTTGGATGTGACTTAATGGGCTTGGGCTAAGGTTAAGTTTTAAAACGGAGATCCAACAGCGAACCCGAAGCTAAACACGTGAACTAAATCCAACAAAACGTCAATTCTTGACGCTTCCCTTCCGACGACCGTTTCCCGCCGCGACTTCCACGACTTAAGAGATAGTTGTCTCCAAATAAGACTCCTCATCGGGTTTCACATGCAAAAATGCAATGCCTACAGTCGCCCCCACTTTGATGGGACTTGTGCAGTGTGTGACTTTGAACAATCCTATCAAAGTTATGCAATGCATTTTTACTTACCTGGCGCGCCAGCTGCCACCTGACTTGCCTGTTGCTCCGCCGAGCTGATGATGCAGTGGACCTCGATCCTGGGACGCATCCCAATAACTGCAACCGACAACGGGGGCCTCGACCCTGGGACGCATCCCAATACCGCTGACAAAATGGGCCTCGGCCCGGGGACGCATCCCCAAAAATGATGCAGTGGGTCCACGACCCTGGAACGCATTCCAATAACTGCAACCGACAACGGGGGCCTCGACCCTGGGACGCATCCCAATACTGCTGACAAAGTGGGCCTCGACCCGGGGACGCATCCCCAAAAACAAAGATGCAGTGGGTCCACGACCCTGGGACGCATCCCAATAACTGCAACCGACAACGGGGGCCTCGACCCTGGGACGCATCCCAATACCGCTGACAAAGTGGGCCTCGGCCCGGGGACGCATCCCCAAACTGGAATATACTTACGATGATGTGGGTCTCACCCTGGGACGCATCCCCAAATTGCTGAAGATGATGATGTGGGTCTCAACCCTGGGACTTATCATCGAAACTGATACTGTAATGGATGTGGGCCTCGACCTTGGGACTCATCCCCAAAACTGATACTGATATCGACGTGGGTCTTGATCTTGGGACTCATCCCCGAAATTGATGTTGATGCTGACATGGGCCTCGACCCTGGGACTAATCCCCAAAACTGATACTAATAATGCTGGCTTTGTTCCTGAATTGTATTGAACGTGGGCTTTGTCCCCCTGACTGTAATGAATGTGGGCTTTATTCCCCAACTGAACTGAATGCAGGCTTTGTTCCTGAACTGTTGATTGTGGAGTTCGATCCTTGGACGCATCCCAATAACTGTAACTGACAACGGGGGCACCTCGACCCTGGGCACCCCGACCCAATACCGCTGACAAAATGGACCTCGGCCTGGGGACGCATCCCCAAAAATGATGCAGTGGGTCCACGACCCTGGAACGCATTCCAATAACTGCAACCGACAACGGGGGCACCTCGACCCAATACCGCTGACAATAGGGACCTCGCTCGCCCTCAATATGATAATGATGTAGTGGGCACCTCGACCCTGGGCACCTCGACCCGGAACTACAACCGACAACGGGGGCACCTCGACCCAATACCGCTGACAATAGGGACCTCGCCCTCGAACTGATAATGATGTAGTGGGCACCTCGACCCTGGGCACCTCGACCCGGAACTACAACCGACAACGGGGGCACCTCGACCCAACACCGCTGACAATAGGGACATCGCCCTCGAACTGATGATGTAATGGGCACCTCGACCCGGAACTACAACCGAAAACGGGGGGACATCGACCCTGGGCACCTCGACCCAACACCGCTGACAATAGGGACCTCGCCCTTGAACTGATGATGTAGTGGGTCCTCGACCTTGGGACGCATCCTGGAACTACAACTGATGATATGGGCCTCGCCCCTGAACTGATACTGACGTGGGCCTCGCCCCCAGACTGATGTGGGCCTCGCCCCAGACTTATACTGATGTGGGCCTCGCCACAAACTGATATGGGCCTCGCCCTAGGACTCATCCCCAAGCTGATACTGATGTAGGCCTCGCCCCAAACTGATTCTGATATGGGCCTTGCCCCAACTGATACTGATATGGGCCTCGCCCCAAACTGATTCTGATATGGGCCTCGCCCAAACTGATACTGATATGGGCCTCGCCCCAAACTGATACTGATATGGGCCTCGCCCCAAACTGATACTGATATGATGGTGGTCCATTCTCGAACCGTGTTCCATTCTCGGAGTACCATTCCTGCCTGGCTTGTTCATTCTCGAACTCTGATTGCCATTCTCTTCTCGGCTGAACTGATGCTGATGTCGGTGCGATGAGGTCCATTCCCGAACCATCACCGTGCTGTGGTGTGGTGAAGTCCATTCCCGAACTGCCACCGATCTCCATTCTCGGAGTGTTGCTGTGATATGATGTGATGAAGTCCATTCCCGAACTGTCACCGCTGTGGTCCATTCCTGAACCGATCTCCATTCCTGGAGTGCCATTCCCGATGTGCCATTCTCGGCGTGCTCATTCCCGAGCTGTCCATTCTTGGACTGTCCATTCTCGGACCAAAATCTCCATTCTCGGAGTGTCATTCCCGGCTGAAACTGATACTGCAATACTGTGGGCCTCGCCCCGGACTGAAACTGATGTGGGCCTCGACCCTAACTGATATAGATATGGACCTCGTCCAAACTGATACTGGTATGGGCATCGCCCCCGACTGATACTAATATGGGCCTCGCCCCAAATTGAAACTAATATGGGCCTCGCACCCATATTGATGCTGATGCGGGCCTCGCCCCCAGACTGAAACTGATGTGGGCCTCGCCCCCAGAGTACCATACCCGGTAAAGACTGATAGTGATGTGGGCCTCAACCCGTAGAGTGTCATACCCGTCAAGGACTGATAATGAAGTGGGCCCCGCCCCAGAGTGTCATACCCGGTGGATACTGATCATGAACTGATGTGGGCCTCGCCCTCAGAATACCATACCCGGCTGATACTGATCATGAACTGATGGTGGTCCATTCCCGAACTGTTACTGTGAGGTGGTCCCTCCTCGGACCATTACTGAGATGTGGTCCATTCTCGAACCGTGTTCCATTCTTGGAGTGCCATTCTTGGATTGCCCATTCTTCGTTCATTCTTCAACTTTGTTCCATTCTCGGACTTGTCATTCTCGACTCGTGGATTCTCGAACTGTGCTCCATTCTCGGATTACCATTCTTCGTTCATTCTTGAACTTTGTTCCATTCTCGGACTTGTCATTCTCGACTTGTGCATTCTCGAACTGTGCTCCATTCTCGGATTACCATTCTCGGCTTGCCATTCTCGTTCATTCTTGAATTTTGTTCTATTCTCAGATTCGTCATTCTGGACTCTTTCATTCTTGACTGTGCTCCATTCTCGGATTACGCTTTATTCTCAGACTGTTCTTCTCGAACTCTGATCCATTCTCGGATTACCATTCTCGGCTTGTTCATTCTCGAACTCTGATCCCTTCTCGGATTACCATTCTCGGCTCTGATCCATTCTCGGATTATCATTCTCAGCTTGTTCATTCTCGGATTGTTCTCCATTCTCGGAGTGCCATTCTCCGCTTCTTCATTCTCAAACTGCTGATATGGGCCTCAACCCTGGGACTCATCCCCAAACTGAAACTGATATGGACTTCAACCCTGGGACTCATCCCCAAAACTACTACTCATATGTTGCTGATTCTGGTTGGCTTGTCTTTGCCGCTTTCTTTTTTTCTTCTTTGAAACCTGTGAATACAAAACAAAACAAACACAAAAAAAAGAATGCAAAATATGTTACGTGTATGCATGCATGCATGAATGAATTTCCTATTCCGCTGGGTTAGGTCTTCCCTCAGCTCTCCAAGTGATTGCTCAGTCTTCTCTCTGGTCTCATCCCTCAATTTCTTGTTATGTCCCGGATTCACGAGGTGGTAGACTGGTCGCCCCCAGTCTTGGTTTAGCTTTCTGCTTTATGCTGTTTGCACTTGGTCAAGATGAACCACATGGTGGGGCCTTCCATATCATACTATATCACATGCTACGAAATAGTCCCAATAGTTACACATATTATTGCCCTCAAAGAATGCTCGGTATTGAAACCAGAGAACCTTCAAAACATTCAACGCAACTCAAATCCAAGTCTTTGAAAAAATGATCTATGCCAGACTCAAAGTGTGTGTGTGCAAAGGTTCTTTCACAGCTTAATCCTTAAGTAAGCTAACTCGATGATTTCGTTTCAAAAATCGGGATCGGTGGGTCAAACCAACCTAGATGTCTCAATTATATTCCGCAATTGCTTTTCCATGCTCAATGTAGTATGGTTTATCTTTCTTTTCCTTTGTCTCTCATTTTTTCTTTTCATTTTGAACTTCATTTTTTTCTCTTTTTTTTTCTTCCTCTTTTTTTTCTCTCTTTCTTTTTTTTTTCAACACACCTACCCTTTAAGGTAGCATTTCTCCTCATGGTGGTCCTAATACTCGCCCATGGGTAGCTTCACGCTTATCGGTTATAGGTGGTTCATTTTTTTTTAGAGACTTTTCTTTCATTTTCAACCATACCACACATCATAACATAAGCAAATCAAGATAGACATCTAAGCAAACGGTCATTCACCGACCTACAATTTCATCAACTAGTTACTTTGCTAACTACTCAGGTTTTCACCGCTAAGAACCATAATCAAGTGCTTACGAGTCTAACATAGATCAATTACTCAAAGTATCAGATAAAAACACGTCAAAGGTTTATCGTTTCTAAGGTTTCACCCTAAAGCAATCAGTTTCATCATCAGACTTATGTTTAACTATCAAGGACTAAAAACAACAATTTTTTTTTTTTCTCTTTTTCTTCTTTTTTTTTTTTCTCTTTTTTTTTCTTTTTCTTTTCCCTCTTTTTTTTTTTTCTTTTCTCTCTTTTTTTTTTCCTTTTTTTTTCCTTTTTTTTTTTTTCGAAGGCCCCCCCAATGGTCTTTCTATCCTTGCCGTGAGGTTTTCTGTTTCTCGATTTCCTTTTCCCCGCTATCCATGTTTGCTAAACTCCTCTTGAATAACCCCTTTTTTTTTCTCTAACCCAACGGATATCTATGATGGCTTTTAAGACACAGAGGGTTAACATGATGCATGTATGCATGAGATACATGCGACGTATGAGATATAATATGAATGTGGTTATCAAAAGCATAAAGGGGCAACTTCTATAGGATATACAACTATGGTTCTCATGCGGGTTTATGACAATGCCTTTGATTGAACTCCCTCAACCCACTATAGAAACGGTCAACTAATGCACAAATCATACACATCACAAGACATGATTTCGGGGCCAGTTCTCTTATCCCCAGTGGAGTCGCCAGACTGTAGACAACAGGACCTGGGCGACGCTGTTCTAGGCTCGCGGCCTAGTTGGGAAGTACAAAATAACATGGAGTCGCCACCCGGTGTGAACCGGGACAAAGATTTAGGGCCGCACTCACCCCTCGCAAGGGAAGACCTCAAACCGTTGGGTTCGGAATGGTCCCTTACTTATGTCACTTGTGATGATATGATTTGTGCAATTAATCAACCGAGTCTACTCAATAATCATGCTCAAGGGTACTTAGATCTAACATGCTTTCATCCAAATAACTCCACGCAATATAACACAACAAGCATATTGAACCATTAAACCAAAGTATAAATCATTACCCAAACGCATCATAAATTAAGAACATGCATAATGAACAACCTAAACATGCTTTAACAAACTAAATTAAACCATGCTTTAAATAATAAACAAATAACCTAAAGACTATAGCATGCTCAAATACAAATTTGGATGAAACGAGATACGTGTATCTTAAGTGGTACGTGGCGTTGTATCCCGAGTGCAGACCATACTACCGTCCATCCGGAATCGGCTACGGAATTTACGTCCGGGTTTCCATCCGATATACCACAAAAGGGAACACATATCCCGCTCATCCAACAATCACATCATGCCTCAAACGACTCTCATGCGATAATATTCAAATTAAATAAAATAAACGAAAGATTATGAATAAAAGGGTGCCCTCAGGTCTAACCTCTTTTGTCGTTCCTCGAAAGCGCGTTACACGGCCGTCGGAAGGATTGATACTCCGTAACTTTTCTGGTTCACTAATCCAACGATTTTCCTCGCGGTTTCACTGCTCGGGTTGCTATTTTCACTCCGTTCCGTTGCTGTTTTAAGTGTATTTTCTGGTCACTGTTTTGGGTAGTTTCGGGGACTGTTTTGGGTAGTTTCGGGGACTGTTTTAGGCAATGTTTAAGGCAGAGGGCTGCTGTTTTCTGGAAAATTTTAGGGCTATTCGGGGGGGTATTTTTAGGGGTTAATTCAGCAGCAAACTAGGCAGTTTAATGGCCAGTACGCATGCGGTGCAGGTGCTGGTCAGTGAGCAGTTTGGGGACTAATGTTAGGCGAGGTTTGCGGCAGTTTATGGCATGTTGAATAGGGCAGTTTTTGTGATAATCAGCCGGGTGATCTGTGGTTTCTCGTGTGAGTCAAAAGGTTTACGTGGGGGCAGATTGTGAGGCTATGCGTGAGGCGTGAAAGGACGGCAGTGGCTGATGAATGTGAAGCTTTGAGTGCAGGTGGCAGTGTGGCGTGAATTGGTGTTGGTCAGGCGTGACTTGGCTTCGTGAATGGCTAGGGTTGCTGTGGAAATTAATAGCGTCAAGAATGTGAATGTGGGAGTGAGGGATAGGTGTTATGCTAGGTGTGAAGGTTGGCAGGTGGTGTGTTGAAACGACAAGGTGTGGTCAAAGGGGCTGGTTTACATTGAAGGCAGTGTTGTGCGTGGCTTTTTGGCGTGATGGGGCTGTGAGGGTTAGTGGGGCATGTGGCTTGCTAAGGGCTGTTGTGGACTTGTGAGTGGAAGGGTCGTGAGGCTTGTGGGGCTTAATGGCGATAAGGGGCAGGCTGTTTGCTTTTGTTGAAAGCGATGAGTTGAAGGGCTGGTCAGGTTTTGTAACGTGTGTGGCTGAGGGTGGGGACGTCTGGCTTAGGGTGTTAACGTAAGGGGTCGTGGTCTTTGATGGTGAGAAGGCTGGGGTGATGCTGTTAGTTAGGTGGCTTGCTATGGGCGCATCTTTTGTTGTTCGTGGAAGGCTATGCACGGTCGGTGAGGGAGTTGTTGTATGGAGAGTGTGAAGGGGGCGTGAGGGAGAGCTAGATGAGTCTTAGGGTTTCTGGTTTGGGGGATCTGCCGTGGAGATTAGAGGTGGAAGAAGAGAGATCCCTAGGGTTGATTTTAATTTGTTTATATAGTTGCATGGGTATTAGGGTTTGGTGCAAGGTTTTGTTTTAGGAAAGAAATCAATTAAAATTATGTGTATTTGATTGGAATATTTTAGGCAATAATATCTTTATTTTTGGTGATTGATTTGTTTAATTTGGTTTGTGATTTTTAGATTAAGAATTAAATTTAATTAATTGGTTATTTAATTTAATTTAATTTGATTTTAGTTTAATTGATTTCATTTGATTTTAGTTTAATTTGTGCTTAATTTAATTGGTTTTAATTTACTTAGATTTAATTTAAATTTAATTTGTGACATATATTTTAAATGTTTTAATTATCTTTAGATGTGACTTAATGGGCTTGGGCTAAGGTTAAGTTTTAAAACGGAGATCCAACAGCGAACCCGAAGCTAAACACGTGAACTAAATCCAACAAAACGTCAATTCTTGACGCTTCCCTTCCGACGACCGTTTCCCGCGACTTCCACGACTTAAGAGATAGTTGTCTCAAAATAAGACTCCTCATCGGGTTTCACATGCAAAAATGCAATGCCTACAGGAATCTACAACGGTAAATCCATTTGACAGTCAGTCACACACCATAGCTCATTGGCACGTACCTTAGTGTATAAAAAGGGTGCGCTCACTTGGTCTCTCGAACCCCTGATAGGGGAGACCTAGTTGTGGGCCATCCTTCGCCGGTGAGAGCCTTTGTCTACACCCTTGTGAACCCACCCATAGACCGGGGTTGTATGGTTAAAGTAAAAATTATTTCCTTGAGTATGTGCTTGTGGACCATCCTCATTTGGATGCAGTTGGACTTCTTGTTAGAAATGCAAACCTGTTGGGCCATTTAAACTGGAACGAGTTCGTATCCTATGACAATTGGGCCAAAAGCCTCTGAAATGTTGATGGGCCATTCTATAGAAATTATTATTTTATGTTTGCATTACCTTTCTTTTATGCTTGTGTTTGGGAACATCGTCGTTTGGATCCATTTGGACCATTTGTCATGGGATGTGGGCTTGTTGGGCCATTTAAACTGGGACAAGAACGTATCCTATGACGATTGGGCCAAAGGCTTCTAAATATGGATGGGCCATGTTGTGCTTGTGTTCGAAATATTACCATTTGGATTTAGTTGGACTCCTTGCCATGAGATGTGAACTCGTTGGGCCATTTAAACTGGGACGAGTTCACTCCTATGACAGTTAGCCCAAAAGCTTCTAAAATGATGATGGGCCGATTTGTGCGAAAATTTTAAAGAGTTGATATATTTCTTGTATCGCATGCATCTCATGTATCACATGCACCTCATGCATACATGCACCATGTTAACCCTCTTTTGTCTTGAAAGCCATCATAGATACACATTTGTTAGGGAAGAGGGCATACTTGTCAAAAGACCGAGCAGCCACCAAGAGTACCGGCAAAAGACCTAACCCAACGGGATAGGAAACTCAATCATGCATGCATGCATACACGTAACATATTTGCATCCTTTTTGTGTTTGTTCTGTTTTGTAATAACAGGTTTCAAAGGAGAAAAAAAGAAAGCGTCGAATGCAAGCCAACCAGAAGCAGTAACAGTACAATGTCAGCAGTCTTCAGGAATGAATCACATGAGCGAGGCCCATATCAGCAGTATCAATCTGGGGGCGAGGCCCATATCAGTATCAGTTGGGGGTGAGACCCACATCAGTTTCATCAGGGGGCGAGGCCCGTATCAGTATCAGTCTAAGGGCGAGGCCCCTATCAGTATCAGCTGGGGGCGAGGCCCATATCATTATCAGCTGGGGGCGAGGCCCATATCAGTATCATCTTGGGGGTGAGGCCCACATCAGCATCAGTTTGGGGATGAGTCCCAGGGTCGAGGCCTACATTAGTATCAGTTTGGGGATGAGTCCCAGGGCCGAGGCCCACATCTGCATCAGTTTGGGGTTGAGGCCCATATCAGTTTTAGTCTCGGGGATGGGTCCCAGGGGCGAGGCCCATATCAGTATCAGTTTGGGACGAGGCCCACATCATTCTGGAGGTGGGGCCCACATCATCATCACTCTGGGAGCAAGGCCCACATCATCATCAGAATCAGTCTTGCCGGATATGGCACTATGGGGGCGAGGCCCACATCAACATCAATATCAGTTTAGCTGAGAATGTCACTCCAAGAATGGAAACACAGTTCGAGAATGAACAAGCCGAGAATGGCACTCCAAGAATGGAAACACAGTTCGAGAATGAACAAGCCGGGAATGGCACTCCAAGAATGGAAACACAGTTCGAGAATGAACAAGCTGTAGGGGTTTTAGGGGCTAAATCCGGTAACGCAGCGGAAGCGGTGGACAATCGTATTTTCCGATTTCAAAAATTTTTCTCGGATTAATTAAATAAACATTTAATTTAATTATCCAATAATCAAATTATGAAATAAAATTCAATAAATCATATTTAAATGAATTTACCGAATTGCCCTTACACTTGGTATTTTGTCCATTTTAGTCCGAAATTGATCTAATAAATTTTGAATGATTCTAAATCATTTCTAAGATGAACTTAGCATGTTCAAAACATCAAAACACCAAAAACAACCAAATCCCCAAATTTTATCCATTTGGTCGAATGCCTCCCAAAGGTGCCAATTTGTGCACTTTGTCATTTCATGCTTCAAAACACATCAAGATGTAATCCAATCAACATGAAACTTTATATGCATCATATACACATCCAAATACACAACATAAATGAAAAGCCCCAAATTTGGAATTGGTCATGAACCCTAATTTTTCAATTTCTTCAAATTGGACAAATTAGACCAAATTGGTTAAATCAATTACTTTAATCATGTTTCTTCCATCCAATCAAAGTCTCAACACAATGAAACAACTCAAGATCAAATCTAGGTCATCTAAGAGTGGGCCAACAACTCTAGATTAGCAACAAGGTTTCCAAAACCACAAAAGAACACTTATTACTACAATAGCCATAAGCTTCCTTCATCACACATGCTCTACACTTTCATCAAAACTTCCATCATCAAAAACACAAAGAATAAAGAAAGAAATAACCTAAGAACATCATATGTTAAAGCCTAGATCCTAAGGAACATTTTCCTTTCTAATAGTAAGTTGGAAAAACTTACTAAAAATCAAGCTTTCTTTGGTTTCTTCTTTCTTTCTCACAAGCTTCCTTTGGTTTCCATAAATGGAGTTTTCTTTGAAAGTGTATTATGTTAACAATGAAATGAAATGAAAAACAATATGTACTTGTATCAAAGATGCCTTGGCCGAAATTCACCAAACCAAATACAAGTTAATTAATTTCAATTTCATTTCACCTTACATTTGATCAACTTGGTTAAATATCTAAAAACAACTTTAAAGACATTTAATTAAGTCAACAAATGCAACTAAGAAAAATATAACTCTTATATTTTAAGTGTATGGCCGAATTTAACAAGAAATAAAGGAAAAAGATATTTTCATTTTTCAAACAATTTTGAACAAATATCTTAAGAAGTCAAAATCAATTTGACAACCATTTCCTTTAAAGTATAAGTCAACAATTGCAACTTATAATCACTTCCTAACTTTATCATTTGGTGATATATTTATATTTTAATTATATTAATCATTTAACAATTAAATAATTAAATAATTAAATAATTAATTAAATACAAATATATCAAATATATGTATTATATTTACTTTAAATATCTCAAATACATATATTAATGATATATGTCAAATACCTTTATTTGACTATTTATTAATGTGTATTTAATAATATCATATATTAAATACAAATACACATTAATTAGGAAATGACGGTTCGGCCCGTTCGCATGTATTTTTCGTTTAACGTTTAAACGATTTATAAATAATCATCATTATTCATAAATGTTGCTCTAGTGCTCTACGAGTATGTTTCATTATTGAGACTCTCTAGATTCAGGTATATCCGTCACGAAATCCAATTTCGTGTGCATAATCTATCCACCCGTAGATTTTGACGATCACAGATAAACTAGCTGAATCATACAGGTTGAGGTCATTGCATACGTATAATCCCTCCGTCACAGGTATCCGGATAATACCATAGATATAGATGTAAACGTCAAATCTCTATAGGTATTATCCCGTCGACGTATCTATTAGCAATCTTTAAATAACACTCGGAACTTACTTTTGATGTATACTGTGGCCACAGATTTAACAGACTGCTAAATATATATGGACTACCTATTCTCTGTACACAGAACTGACGGATCCTATCTTGACACACACAGGATATCCTGAGGATCGATCCACACCCAACGAATAGGCGGAGGTCTGATATAAATAGATCGGTGACGTGACTACCATCTAAGTATGGAGGATGTCTCATACATCCACAGTGGTGTCTCAAGTCGAAGGACCACTATGCTACTCAACCCGAGAAGATTCTTATTGACGTTGGTGTACCATCCATTAAGAATCTTCTGTGAGCCGTTCAGTGTTTATCCACTATAAACACCTACACGTCTATACGAGTCTCCATAGACTCATGGTTCATTGGGATAAACCATCAGACCAAGTCTCGATATACGACATGTACTGGTCTCAACGGATTTAACTAACCGACCCGTGTTAGCAAATCTTGACCAGGAACTATGTTTGATAACATACATATAGCAGTGACACTTCCCAATGTCAATTACAAACTAACTTTGTAACTGTGTACTGCATTATATATTATCGGGCCTTTGTCTAATATATACATATCACTAAACCACATTTAGTTTCAATCAAATCGTAATCAGATCGAATACGTATATAAAAACAAGAGGTGCAACCACAAATAAGTAATATTATGGAATAAGGAGATGTTCGTATTCATGAATCAGACATAAATACGGTCCGGATTGGCGCTCTGAGCACCAACCCCAACACAAGCCGGGAATGACACTCCAAGAATGGAAACATAGTTCAAGAATGAACAAGCCAGGAATGGCACTCCAAGAATGGAAACACAGTTCAAGAATGAACAAGCGGGAATGGCACTCCAAGAATGGAAACACGGTTCGAGAATGAACAAGCCGGGAATGGCACTCTAAGAATGGAAGCACAGTTCGGGAATGAACAAGCCTGGAATGGCTCTCCAAGAATGGAAACACAGTTCAGGAATGAACAAGCCGGGAATGGCACTCCAAGAATGGAAGCACAGTTCGGGAATGAACAAGCCGGGAATGGCACTCCAAGAATGGAAGCACAGTTCGGGAATGACCAAGCCGGGAATGGCACTCCAAGAATGGAACCACAGTTCAGGGATGAACAAGCCGGGAATGGCACTCCAAGAATGGAGCAAGGTTCAGGAATGGACCACATCACAGTAACGGTTCGAGAATGGACCACCTCTCATCGAAACGGTCCGAGAATGGACCACTTATCCTTAACTTGGTTCGAGAATGGACCAACACATCAGTATCAGTTTGGGGCGAGGCCCACATCAGTACCATTTTAGGGTCGAGGACCCACTACATCATCAGTTCGAGGGCGAGGTCCCTATTGTCAGCGGTGTTGGGTCGAGTTTCCTAGGGTCGAGGTGCCCCCGTTGTCGGTTGTAGTTCGGGTTGAGGTGCCCAGGGTCGAGGTGCCCACTACATCATCAGTTTGAGGGCGAGGTCCCTATTGTCAGCGGTGTTGGGTTGAGGTGCCCAGGGTCGAGGTGCCCCCGTTGTCGGTTGTAGTTCCGGGTCGAGGTGCCCAGGGTCGAGGTGCCCACTACATCATCAGTTCGAGGGTGAGGTCCTTATTGTCAGCGGTGTTGGGTCGATGTGCCCCCGTTGTCGGTTGTAGTTACGGGTCGAGGTGCCCACTGCATCATCAGTTTGGGATGCGTCCCAGGGTTGAGGCCTATATATTTTCAGCGGTATTGGGATGCATCCCAGGGTCGAGGCCCCCGTTTTCGTTGCAGTTATTGGGATGCGTCCCAAGGTCGAGGCCCCCATTGTCGGTTGCAGTTATCGGGATACATCCCAGGATCGAGGTCCACTGCATCATCAACTCAGCAAAAGCGGAAGGCAAGTCAGGTGGCAGCTGGCGAGCCAGGTAAGTAAAAATGCATTGCATAACTTTGATAGGATTGTCATTGTCACACACTGCACATGTCCCATCAAAGTAGGGGCGACTGTAGGCATTGTATTTTTGCATGTGAAACCCGATGATGAGTCTCAGTTGGAGGCACTACCTTTTTAGTTAAGGATATTGCGGGAAACAGTCGTCGGAAGGGAATCGGTATTTCGTTAGATCCTTGTTCACTTATTTAGCTTCAAGCTCACTTGTTGGACCTCCGTTTAGATCACCTTTAGCCTAAAAAATCCGCAAACCTTTTAACCTTGGCCCAAACCCACTCACCAAACCAACACAAAACCTAGCCCACCAAGACAACGCCTCAACACCTGCCCTTCACAACAATGACCCCAAAGCCACGCCCATCACCCTAAAATATACCCAAATTAAATTAAATATTAATTAAATAATATAATTGAATTAAATAAAATAATTAAACCATTTACCAATTAAATAAAACATAAAATATAATCATGCCTAATTTAGATAAATCAAATATATTAACTTCCTAACTAAACAAAATCATATACTAAATTAAACAAATATTATGCCTAATTAAAATCAATCATAACCAATTAAAAATATTGACTTCCTAATCTAACAAATTAAATGCCTAATGAACACCAATCAAATATTCAACCTTCCTAATTCACCAAATTTTGTCCCCCTCTCAATCCAATCTTTTCCTTGTTTGACACCAAATCCATGCAAACCCTACCATATCACTATAAAATAACACATTCCCAACCTTTGCAACCCTCTTCCTCTCTCACGGTAAACACAAAAAAAATATATTAAAGCCTAGCCATATCACGCCCAACACCCAAAAATTACTTGAAATAATCCCGAACTGCACCCTAAAAAACAGTCCAGAAAACACCAAAAAAAACTGCACAAAAACCTCCTAAAAATCATCAAAACAGCAGCCCAAAACACACACAAACAGTACATAAATTACCGTAAAACAGTAAGCCTAATTCGTGACAAGAAAATACAAAGAAAATAGCAGCAAAACAGAGGTTAAACAACAAGCAAAATAGAAAAACAATAAGCTAAGACGCTAAACCAGTGAACCGGAAGAGTTGCGGAGCGATAGCCCTTCCGACGGCCGTGAAACGCGAGTCCGAAAGTCGACATAAAAGGTTAGACCTGAGGGTATTTTTCATACTTGTTTTCAGTTGTATTTTTATTATTTATTGAGTTTCGTTTGCATGATTATTTTTGAGTGAAGCATGTTGTGGCCCTTGTATAGATAGAAAGTGCATGAATTGTGAAATATTGTATGTTGTGGCCTTGTAATAAATTGAAAGATGTGTCAACTCTCGCGGTATATCGGATGGAAACCCGGACATAAATTTCATAGCCGATTCCGAATGGACGGTAGTATGATCTGTACTCGGGATACAACTCCACGTACCGCTTGAGTAAACGGCACCTTCTTTTGTTTTATGTTGCTTTGATTTATTTATTATTCGTTATTTAAATTCCGCATGTTACTTGTTTATGCATGATGCGATCGAGCGCATGGGCTTTGTAAGTCGGATTAAAGGTCCACTATTTGGAGGGGTTAAAACCCTTTACCACGATGCTTCGCCGCGCCGGTTGATGTGTGTCCGGTTGTATGTAAGATATGTTCAATCGGGCATACTAAGTTTGATATTATTGTCTTTATTCTTTGAATGCATGATGCGATCGAGCGCATGGGCTTAGTAAGTCGGATTAAAAGTCCCATATTAGGAGGGGTTAAAACCATTTACCACGATGCTTTGCCGCGCCGGTTGATGTATGTTCGGTTGAATATAAGATATTTTCAATCGGGCATACTAAGTTTGATATTATTGTCTTTATTCTTCATATGCATTATAGGATCGAGCGCATGGGCTTAGTAAGTCGGATTAAAGGTCCCCTATTCTGAGGGGTTAAAATCATTTACTACGATGCTTAGCCGCGCCGGTTGATGTGTGTTCGGTTGAATATAAGATATGTTCAATCGGGCATACTAAGTTTGATATTATTGTCTTTATTCTTTGTATGCATGATGCCATCGAGCGCATGGGCTTAGTAAGTCGGATTAAAGGTCCCCTATTTGGAAGGGTTAAAACCCTTTACCACGATGCTTTGCCGCACCGGTTGATGTGTGTTCGGTTGAATATAAGATATGTTCAATCGGGCATAATAAGTTTGATATTATTGTCTTTATTCTTCATATGCATTATGCGATCGAGCGCATGGGCTTAGTAAGTCGGATTAAAGGTCCCCTATTCTGAGGGGTTAAAATCCTTTACCACGATGCTTCGCCGCGCCGGTTGATGTATATTCGGTTGAATGTAAGATGTGTTCAATCGGGTATATGAAGTTCCATACAATTATCTTTATCTTTGTACGCATTGTAATGAAAAGCGCATGGGCTTATTGTGTTGGACTAAAAAGGTTCTCCATTTGGGGGAAGAAAAGCCTAAAAGGCTACCTTTACCACGATATTTGCCGCGTCTTTCATCTATTGATTGCATCTTCTATCCTTGTCTTAGCTTGATTTATTATCATTTGTGTCTCCATGTCGTGATAGCATTTGAGTATTATTTCTTGTGGTATATCGGATGGAAACCCAGACATAAATTTCGTAGCCGATTCCGAATGGACGATAGTGCAGTCTGTACTTGGGATACAATTCCACGTACCACTTGGAAAAGTGCTCACATGTGTGTTTGTGTCCATATTAGTTATCTTCTTTTGCACCACGTCATAGCATGCTTACTTTAATGCCTAATTGCATCCTTAAGTGTCTTTTTGCATTATGTACTTAGTTGACTCCTTTATTTACACATGGACATGTAATGGCTATTTGTTTATGCTTCCGCACATATAAGTATGATATGTCTATGAAATCACATGTTTGCCATTATTTGATTCGCTTTTATGTGTGCTTGCGTGGTTAGTGTGTGCTTGTGTTTCCATGAATACAATATGCCAATGAAGTTGTATGTTCATTGCTACTTTGACGTACTTTCAAGCATGCAATCTTAGATGTGAGATATATGAAATTTAGGTGTAAGTTTTATTTTTGCGCATATGAATTTAGAAGCATGATACTCTTGGAAATAAGTGTTACTTAAGCTTGATTAAATTATTACACAAATCTTTTCATTACAAGTGACATAAGTAAGTGACCATTCCAAACCCAACGGTTTGAGGTCTTCCCTTGCGAGGGGTGAGTGCGACCTTAAATCTCATTTTCCCGGTTCACACCGGGTGGCGACTCCATTATTCTCCGATTTAGTCCCCCGTGGCTACTCCGTACTCCCGACTAGGTCGCGAGCCTAGAACAGCATGCGTCGTCCAGTTTATGTTCCTACAATCGGGTACCTATCTTGGGAATAATTTGACGATACCCGTCTCAAGAAGCCCTGGAACGCCGGGATGCTGAGGAAATATTTCCAATAGATCTCCCATTTGGACCGTAGAATCGTTAGATGACCAAACATGAGCCAGGAATTATTGTAAAGCCTCTCTTGAAATGACCCACAAAGAGTTGTAAGAAGGGTAGTAGGTCCCAAAAATATGAATATGACTCTCTCTTTTGAATTTAAATACTTGTCCACTTTACTTGTTTAATAATTGAATGATAAAGCCATGTTCAATATTCCTGGGATGTGCTCGGAGCGAAGGGGTGCTTGGCTGCTGGGAAGGGCACCAAGCCCGTGGCACGCCAATCCCGGGTGTCATTATCAAACCCCCGGATGGAAGTGTTCCAACCTAGCTCTCTTCACCTTTAAGGATCCAGAACGCATCATTGGATGGAGTACATAAGGGAAAAGCGCGAACCCCTTGTGGCACGCCAATCTCGGGTGTCATTTTCAAACTCCCAAGGCCGGAGCGCTACTACCCCATGACTCGTATTTTTTAGGAATTGTTTGGGATGGCGAACACGAGGAGGTTTCTTCCCCCGTCAGTTATCTACCAAACTAAACTCCTGCAAACCTTCGGGATGGCGAACACGGGGAGATTTCTTCCCCCTTGAGTTATCTGACTAACCGAAATCCTACAACCTTCGGGATGCCGAACAAGGGGAGGTTACTTCCCACGTGAGTTATCTGCTTAACTGGACTCCTGTAAACCTTTGGGATGGCGAACACGGGAGGTTTCTTCCCCCGTGAGTTATCTGCATAACCGAACTCCTGCAACCTTGGGGATGGCAAACACGGGAGGTTTCTTCCCCCGTGAGTTATCTGTCGAACCGAACTCCTGTAAACCATCGGGATGGCGAACACGATGAGGTTTCTTCCCCCGTGAGTTATCTGTCTAACTGCATCGGATCAGGAGAAGCATAGCATGGGGAGGTTTCTGCCCTCAGAGCGTCTACAGACTCCAGAGCCCCCAACATGGGGAGGTTTTTGCCCTCATGGCTTTGGCCACTGTATGACACAGAAATCGGCGACGTTGTTCCAGGTTCGCGGCCCGATTGGGAGTATGGAGTAGCCCGCTGGAGATTTAACCAGGAAAAAAAATGGAGTCGCCACCCAATGTGATCTAGGAAAAATGATTTAAGGCCGCACTCACCCCTCGCAAGTGAAGACCTCAAACCGATGGGTTCGAAATGATCCCTTACTTATGCCACTTGTAATGAACAGATTTATGTAATAATATAACCGAGTCTACATAAGAATAACCTATATCTAAGTTCGCATACAACCTATATCTAAGTTTGCATCTAACCTATATCTAAGTTTGCATGCATGAAAGTAAATCAAAATAACAGCAAGCATATGATCTCATGAACGCATTAAATCGATAAACATGGCGATATAAATAAATAATAATCTAAACATAAACGTAGAAGAGACATAATTAAGTTCCTAATGCGAAGGAAATAACTAAATCATGCTTGAAAATTATATGCTAAACAACTAAATCATGCATAAAAATAATATGCCAAACAACATAATCATGCATAAAGTAACATACTATTTCTAATAAACAACGAATAAACTCAAGATTGGATAAAATGAAATATATGCATTTCTCAAGTGGTATGTGGAATTGTATCTAGAGTTCAGACCGCACTACCATCTATTCATATTCGGCTACGGAATTTACCTCCGGGTTTCCATCCGATATACCACGAGAGATAACACAAAATCACTGACCGGCGTAAACACACACGTATAACGCAAGCGCACGTATCTTTCAAGTAGTATAGAAATATCAATCCCACGAGGACTTAATTCCTACTGTTGTTATTAATTAATGGTACTATTTATTTACAAGTATCTAATTATAGGGAGAAGGGAATTGATTGCTTTTGGTTGGTTGAATGTGGATTTGATAAATAAAATAAAAACAGACTCAAAAGAAAATACTAAGGAAAATAAAAGAAAAAACTCAAAGATCTAGGGTCGTGACTCCACACAATATTAATATAAAGATGAATTGATTCTCTTATTTATGTGTAATAAATCAGTTGAATTGATTCTCTTATTTATGTGTAATAAATCAGTTTGCTAACCTGGAACACGAAAATATGCAAAAGCCTATGTCGATGGTCAGACGCCAAACCCAGTATAACCCAATTGAACCATATGTCTATGTCAACCAAATTACCTGGATTCATTAAGATCAAGTTCCAATTATGGCTACGCCCGCCCGACAGGTATATGTCTATCTTGTAAGGAAATCTATTAAAGGGTTATCTATCCTCAAGAAAGATCGTGGGTTATTGAATCTGCGGCTGAAACCTAAAATCCCTATGTCTAGTTCATTTTAAGTTTACCACATCAATCTTATTGGTGATCAGATAACAAGAAGTATTAAGCTTAAGACTCAATTAACAAACTAAAGAATTACCCAATAAATAATTAAATCAATTATTAAGCCTAGTAATATTGTGTTTCATCACTTCCCTAGAATAAAATAAAATGCTGGGGTTAAAGGATCCACATTTAATATTTCTTATCTAGGAATCTCACTTATTATAATATATAAATTATTTCTGTTCTACTTTCTCAGGAATTGATAATGTTAAACAATTAAAACCAGCCATATAGGCGGTAATCCATTTAGTCCAACTACACCAGCCATATAGGCGGTAATTATCTATCACATAAAGACTAGCCATATAGGCGGTAAAGTAATTTATATTTAACCCGACCATATAGGTGGTAATAAAGTCTAACATTAATTAATCCGGTTTAATTATAATTTATAAATTATAATTAAGTGAGATTTACCTATATAATTATATTAAATGTTCACCTTTTACCTCAGCAGAAATTTAACTACAAAACATAAAAGAAAAGAGAAGAAGAAGAAGAACTATTATTATTACTGAAAATTAAAATACATAAATTAAATATTATTTATATTTACAAAAACTAGATGCAATCCTCTAAAAACGAGGAAAAGCTCCCAAGGAAAGCACACCAAATGAAGTGAAACTGAACTGAATTTATAGGCAATTTCTGGGGCCGGCGTCGCGACGCTGGAACGCATTTACGGTCAACACGATTTGACCCCGCAGATTCTGTCGGTATAATCCGGTGATGACACGTGGCACGCGCTGAAACGGTTCAATGAGAAGCTGACACGTGGCATGCGGTGAATGGCTGATATTTCGGTCCAATAAGAAGCTGACACGTGGCACGCGGTAAAGATCGGTCCAATGAGAGCTTGACACATGGCAGCATGTGATTCACCGGTGATTCGGCCCATGATAAGGCGACACGTGGCACGCGCTATGTTTGGTCCAATATGATTGTGACACGTGGCACACGGCGCATTTTAGCTGATCTTCTTTGATGATGACACATGGCACGACACACGTTAGCAAGATCGGCGCACGTTAGCAAGTCCAATTTCTCATATTCTGACACGTGTCCCTCGGTGCACGTTAGCATGACCGGTGCACGTTAGGCGTCGCAACGTTGAAAATTACGAAAATGCCCATTTTGTCATTTTTTTCTCTATTTTGACCCCAAATTGTTTTCATTGCTTTCCCAACTTTATTTATCTGTAAAATAACACAAAACACATCAAAACATTCACAAACCTCGAGAAATTATACAAAATATTAGGTTAAATGAGTGAGAAATAGAGATATAAATACCACTCATCACACCCCCAAACCTAACATTTTGCTAGTCCTCGAGCAAAACATAAAATAAAATAACAAAAATAAAATTAAGCTAAGCCACTTTCGTAGGGATCACAGTTGCATTTAGCGTATGCAACAAGCCTTTAAACCCCTAGGTGTTCCTAGTGGACGAGTTGTAGTCTCGTGAGGGTTTACAGCAATGATACCCACAAATATTTTACAAAAGTAAAAATGTAGTAAAACTAATGCACACAAAAGCAAAAAGACATGAGAAAAGAGAATAAAGAAGTTATTGACTAATCAGGTGAAATTTCTACTCCAAGTTATTAGTTGTTTTGTTTCTTTCTAAATTACTGAATAAGTAAATTCTCCGATTATATTTACCATTCTTCATATACAAAGCCAATAAAATATTAATCAACTCATTTTTGCCCACAACAGTCACAAGTATAGTTGATAAGAGAGTAATATTTTTGTCCTAAAGTTCTATCAGATTTCACACTTTTTGTAGCAATGAAATAATTTTTCGGATTTTTTTCTTTGATTTTTGATTTTTTTTATTTATATACAATACCTTCCATCTATGTAGCGAGAGTGTTGGGTCAGTGGCTCCCAAACCAGTTGGCTTTAGGGCACCAGGTGTTAAGACACCCCTACAGACTTAATTACTCAGACTTCAGATTTATATATTTTTGCAGTATCTTTGATCCATGTAACGAGCTTTGGGCCAGTGACTCCCAAACCAGTTGGTTTTAGGGTACTAGGTGTTAAAACACCCTTACAGACTTAATAACTCGGATCTCAGACGTTTTTTTTACTCCATTGCTTTTTGAGATGCTTCCTCCAATTAAACTAGAGCACTGAATATTACAAACTTTTCAATTTTAGCTCATGTCCGTATGTTACTATGCATATTGATAATACCTGCCAACTGAGTATATGTAAATCCATTTTAGTCCGTTTTATGGAGAATTTACAAATTAAATAATTCAAAATGAAATAAATAAAAATTAACTTGTTCCGAAATAGGTTTGAGATACGTCTCAGGAGTGAAAACTCCTTACACATCTATCTCTCACCAATTTCACCTTTTTAGTCAAAATAAAAACAAAAACGCAAAATATTTTTGTAATTTTTGAAAAATTTTCAAATTTTTTTTATATTTTTCGAAAGATTTTGGACTAAAAATAAAAACAACACACAAACTAAAAACAAGGTACTGATCAACTAATTCCCTCCCACAAACCTAAATGAGACATTGTCCCCAATGTCTTAGTAGAAGAAGAGTTTAGAAGATAATACCTGGTTTAGGAAAAATTACCGATTAATATCTATGTCCAATTTACGCTTCTTACCACGATCGCTATCTGACCAGCTCAACTTGGAAAGAATGGGGTCGATTTTTGGTTTAAAGGCTAGGATTTAGTCAATTAATTCTTCGGACTTTGTTGCAGTCAGGAAAATATCATGTATTGATTTTGTGACGAACTCATGTCTTTTGGCTTCCGCAAGAAATACAAACAGAAAATCGAAAAAATGTTCAATGTTGAGTAATCCAATGGGCTTCCGATTAATATTCAAGTGCGCCCATGATGCCACTGTGAATATTTCTTCAAACGTTCCGAGCCCACCTGGTAAAACAATAAATGCATCAGCAGTATTGACCATCTCAAAGAGTTGTTCAGACATCCCCGAGACAATACGTTCATCTCCATTTGTTTTTCCGATTATATGTTCGTCCGCAAAAGTTTTTGGAATGATTCCCAAAACATGACCGCCACCCTCCTGAATGGCTTTTGAAATGCTTCCCATCAATCCAAGATTTCCACCGCCATATACTAGGTGCATATTTCGTTCTGCTATGACTCTCCCCAATTCCTTTGCAGCCTCAATGAATTCTGGTTTATTACCAGAATTGGATCCACAGAACACACAAATTCGCTTGACTTGTTGCTGTGAAGTTGCTTCCATTTTCTTTCTCTTATTTGAATGTATATCTGGATGTGTCGAAGAAAGAAATGTAGAGATGAATTTATAGAACCTGAAAATGGGTGCGTAATAGTAGCACTAGTACCTGCCAAACGACAATTATTAGATGAACGTGAAAATAAATCGTGAAAAGTTTAAAAAGTTTAGATCTTGTCGGCGAAAATAAAGGAAATAAAAACAGAAAAGCAAATCAAATCAATTATTAAGGCAACGGAATTGTGTACGCAATACGCCACTAGCTTAGTAAAAATTCATAATGATGCGTCTCAAGAATTAATTCTTTACTCAGCCATCACAAATGAATTAGCTCTATTCTTTCTGATTTCAAAACATCGTTCCTTCTGTCTTAAAATGCTCCGTTTGTGCTGTTCCCTACACACAAAATTAAAAACTCTACAACATGTATACACAAAATATAAAAATAGAAATTACAACAAAGTGCTTGGGTTGCCTCCCTGCTAGTGCTAAATTTTTCGTCTTCAGCCAGACGTGACTAAAATCCATCTGTTAAGGAGGTTTCAATGTCGTTTTGGATGTCCGATTAAAGACAATCCCGTGAGCGTTGCTTTTGAAGGGTCTCTTCCAACAGTAAAGTGGCAAAAATAATTTTGTCATATTTCGTGCTTGTGCCACCTTTTTGATCTTTGTTGCTCCAGTGGTTCCAGAAAAGAAAGAAATAAAATCAGGAGGTCTCATATGGTGCTTGACTTGGAATGGGAGTTCCATTCTGTCAAGCTTCTGGGTGATGTTATTGATCTGTACTCCCCAAAACAGTGATGTTTCTTCTGAATGCTCTGGATCTTTAATAGGTTCAGACATTTACTCCTCCATTTGCTCTGTTTCTTGCTCCATCTTTTCTTCACAGATGAATTTTAGGATTTCCGCGTTCAGTTATTCATCTGTCATATGTGAAAAACATGCTCCATAAGTGTCAACCTGAGGATGTAATGATATGTCTGATTTTAGGTCTTCATCCTCTGATATGACTGAAATGAATGGTTCAGGTAGATCTTCATCAAACATTTGTGCAATGGATGCTCCAAGATCTTCATTTTGAGGAAACAGAATTCCATCCCCAAGTGTTGATGCAGTTGGTACAAACAGCTCAGTTTCATCATCGTCAGAGTCAGAATAATAAAAATCAAATCGAGACTTTGCCGGCTCGGGCTCCTGAACTGATACCTCTGGTTCTTGATATTGCTCATCCTCCTCTTCTGCTAAAGTGTCATCATGAAATGCTTGGTACTTGAATGCTTCATCAGTGTCATCTGAAAATGATCCATGAGGTATGTAGCTCTGGATTTCTGTTAATTGTCTCGTCTGATTTATCAATCTCTGAATGAATTCTGATTGTCTCTGAATACTTTCGAGTTGATTCTGGTATGTTTCAAGCATCGTATCCAAAACTTCGTCTCGTTTCTTGAACCAATCTTTGAGCATGTCAATCATCTGATCTTCTTCGGATGGATCTGATTATTGATGAAGATCGTAGGTAGACGGTGGATAAGATGGAAAATATGATGGTTCTTCGTACCTTGAATGATTCTGATAATTCTGTCACTCTGAAAAGTATATGCATTGATCGCTCGAGTGGTTACCATCACAAATTACACATCTCCACATTTCGTTCTGATGAGCAAATGTAGTATTGCTTGATTCTGACATCCAGTGATAGTTGTTGGGCTGGTCAACATGCCTCAGAAGCCGGACTGTTGCTCCCAGATTTGGGGTGTATCTTCTAGTAAAGCTCGTGATCTCTCAATCTCCCAATAATGTTCCATTTTTCAATCACATGAAAACAAAAGAAAGAAATAAAAATTAGAGATATAAATAAAGAAAATTAGATACAAGTAAATTAGATAGCTTCAAAATTAATAACTCAAGAAAAATAAGTCCCCGGCAACGGTGCCAAAAACTTGACCGGCGTAAACACACACGTATAACGCAAGCGCACGTATCGTTCAAGTAGATAAAAATATCGATCCCACGAGGACTTAATTTCTACTGTTGTTATTAATTATTGATACTATTTATTTACATGTATCTAATTATAGGGAGAAGGGAATTGATTGCTTTTGGTTGGTTGAATGTGGATTTGATAAATAAAATAAAAACAGACTCAAAAGAAAATACTAATGAAAATAAAAGAAAAGACTCAAAGATCTAGGGTCGTAACTCCACACAATATTAATATAAAGATGAATTGATTCTCTTATTTATGTGTAATAAATCAGTTTGCTAACCTGGAACACAAAAATATGCAAAAGCCTTTGTCGATGGTCAGACGCAAATACCCAGTATAACCCAATTGAACCATATGTCTATGTCAACCAAATTACCTGTATTCATTAAGATCAAGTTCCAATTATGGCTACCCCCGCCCGACAGGTATATGTCTATCATGTAAGGAAATCTATTAAAGGGTTATCTATCCTCAAGGAAGATCGTGGGTTATTGAATCTGAGGCTGAAACCTAAAATCCCAATAAATGTTTCACCTTTACCTCAGCAGAAATTTAACTACAAAAACATAAAAGAAAAGAGAAAGAAGAAGACGAACTATTATTATTACTGAAAAATTAAAATACATAAATTAAATATTATTTATATTTACAAAAACTAGATGCAATCCTCTAAAAACTGGAAAAGCTCCCAAGGAAAGCACACCAAATGAAGTGAAACTGAACTGAATTTATAGGCAATTTCTGGGGCCGGCGTGCGACGCGCTGGAACGCATTTACGGTCAATGCGATTTGACCCCGCAGATTCTATCGGCATAATCCGGTGATGACACGTGGCACGCGCTGATGAACGGTGCGGCATTGCAATGAGAAGTTTATACGTGGCATAGGGTGAATGGCTGATATTTTGGTCCAATAAGAAGCTGACACATGGCACGCGGTAAAGATCGGTCCAATGAGAGCTTGACACGTGTGTAGCATTGCATTTTGGCATGTGAAACCTGATGATGAGTCTCAGTTGGAGGCACTACCTTTTAATCGCGGAAGCCGCGGGAAACAGACGTCGGAAGGGAGGAGTCAAGAATTGACTCATATTCGGATTAAGTTCACTGGTTTAGCTTCGGGTTTACTGTGTTGGCTTTCCGTTCTAAAAAATTCCCGGCCCAAAACACCCCACCAATCACTTAACCTGGGCCCAAAATCCCCGCAAGCCCTTTGCCCCTTGACCTAAAACCCCCCAAGCCACAGTCCCACACAATCACACACACCAACCAAACCCACCAACCAAAGGCCCACGCGCCCCCAACCAAGGCCCACACGCCACTTTACCTAATACACACCCAAATTAAATAAAATATTAAGTTAAATATTATTAGATAATGTAATTAAATAAAATATTAATTAAATCATTTACCAAATTAAATAAAACACACAAATATAATCATGCCTAATTTAAACAAATCAAATATGTTATATACATAAATTAAAAAATGTTATGCCTAATTAAATCAATCCTAACCAATTAAAAAAATATTGTAATTCCTAAACCAACACAAATTAAATATTCAAACTTCCTATCTAAACCATGCTTGTCTCCATTAATCTTTGACTTTCCTTACTCAATACCAATTCAAATCCTTGCTCTTAATGCTTAATAATCCTTTTCCTTGTGAGACAAAGAGGAGCCCTAGCAATTCTCTATATAAACAACCCTTCACCAAGCTTTCATCTCTCCACTCTCTCTAGTCCACGCCCATACACACAAGAACTCCTCTCATCACGTTTTTTTTGACACAAAGAAAGCCTTAGAACACATGCCAATCACAAGAAAAAGAAGCAAATATTTCTCTTCTCATCCTTCACTCTTAGCCAGAATTACAGCCCTTCTAAGCCCCTCCATTACCGAAATTTAGCCATCAAAAACAGCCCCTGAGTCACCTTAAAACAGAAGCCAAATCCCCTTAAAACAGTCCCTAAAATACCCAAACCAGTGAGTAAACTGCACACTTAACCCTTAAAAATCACAAAAAATCTGCACATTAAGTCCAGTAAAAAACACAAAAACAGCCCCCTGAACACACAAAAATAAGACCTGAAACAGTGAGCAGAAAACACATCCGAAACAACAGAAAAACGGAGCCAAAACAGTAGCTCGAACGGCGAAACAGCAAAGTAAAACGCAAACCAGTGAACCAGAAAAGTTGCGGAGCTTTACCCCACCCCTTCCGACCTTCATGAAACGCGAGTCCGAGAGAGACTTAAAAGGTTAGACCTGAGGGTACTTTTCACACCTACTTCTATTCGGTTTTTATTGTTTACTTTAACTGTATTTGCATAATTTTTATGAATATGATGTGTGTTTTGGGCATTGGATGAATGGAAAATATGCCGCCTCTTGTGGGATATAGGAGGGAAACCCGGACGTAAATTTCATAGCCGATTCCGAATGGACGGTAGTATGATCTGTACTCGGTATACAACTCCACATACCGCTTGATATGATTGTCTTTATTTTTGTATGTATGATGTGATCGAGCGTATGGGCTTAGTGAGTTAGTCCAAAAGTCCTCTATTTGAGAGACAAAGAGCCTAAAAGGCCACCTTTGTGACACTACTTCGCCGCACCGGACGAAGTGTGTTTGAGTTGAATGTACGTTCAATTGGGCATATGAAGTCCTACATTTTTTCTTGTCTTTATTTCATGTATTGTGATGTGAAGCGCATGGGCTTAGTATGTTGGTCTAAAGGTCCTCTCTTGGAGAGACAAAGAGCCCCAAAAGGCCACCTTTACGGCAGTACTATTTGTACTGCGCGTCCGCCCCTTTATTTTGTTGTTTAGTACGACGTCTTCTTATATGACCATGCATCATATCACATTGCGCATGGGCTTAGTATGTTGGTCTAAAGGTCCTCTCTTTGAGAGACAAAGAGCCTAAAATACCACCTTTACGGTAGTACTTTGCCGTGCCTCTTTTATTTAGTTATTCGCCTCATAATGTCTTTTCGAAAATTCATACATCATATTGCATTGCGCATGGGCTTATCAAGTGAGATAATGGATCCTCCACTTTGAGGGGTGAAAATGCTTGAAAGCTACCTTTGCTACAATGATTTGCCACACCCCTAATCTGTTGTTATGTATAAAGTCATATTTCATCTGTTCATGCATGTGTCATGTCGTTTACTTACTGTATTTTGGAGGACACTGCTGCAATCCCGTTCGAACGCGTTATCAAACGCTATACGAACTCGAACTTCCTGTTTCCCGTTCAACACGTTATCAAACGCTATACATAACAAACGCGACATTCTGTTTACCGTTCGAACGCGTTATCAAACGCTATATGAACACGAACCTTCTGTTTATCGCTCGAACGCCTTATCAAACGCTATACAAACGCGAACCTTCTGTTTATCGTTTGAACGCGTTTACGAACACTGCACAAATGCGAGTACACTGAATCGAGTCATTTTCATCACATGTATGTTTGTATTCATATTAGTTATCTTCTTTTGCACCACGTCATAACATCTTTATCCCATTGGTTGCATCATTCACCTTCGTCTTGGCTTAACATATCACAATTCATATATCTATGTCGTGGTAGCATTTGAGTGTTATTTCTTGTGGTATATCGAATGGAAACCCAGACGTAAATTCCGTAGCCGATTCCGAATGGACGGTAGTACGGTCGTACTTGGGATACAATTCCACGTACCACTTGGAAAAGTGCTCACATGTGTGCTTGTGTGGTTAATGTGTGTGCTGGTGTTTTCGTGAATACAATATGCCAATGAAGTTGTATGTTCGTTATTACTTTGATGTACTTTCAAGCATGCAATCTTAGATGTGAAATATATGTAATTTATGTGTATGTTTTATTTTGTATATGTGAATTTAGAAGCATGATACTCATAGAAATAAGTGTTACTTAAGCTTGATTAAATTATTATATAAATCCTTTCATTACAAGTAACATAAGTAAGGGACCATTCTGAACCCACGGTTTGAGGTCTTCCCTTGCGAGGGGTGAGTGCGGCCTTAAATCTGATTTTCCCCCCCGGTTCACACCGGGTGGCGACCCCATTATTCTTCGGTTTAGTCCCCCGCGGGCTACTCCGTACTCCCGACTAGGCTGCGAGCCTAGAACAGTATGCGTCGTCCAGTTCCTATGTCCCACAGTCTGGAGACTCCATTGGGGATAGAGATCGGCCCCGAAATATTGTCTTGTGATGTTTGGATTTATGTTTTAATTAACCGTGTCTATAGTGGATAAAGTGAGGGTTTAATCAAAGGCATTTTGAGGCTAGGTAATGGTTTGGTGTCTTCCTTCACTCACTACCTTTCTAGAAGGAAAAGATGTGAAGGCACCTAGATAGCCATCTACTCGTAGCCTATTGTGATGGACTAATTTGGAGGACTCGTTGTTTATTCCTGACACCAAACGATAAGAGCCTAAGAGGCTTGGGTATTTAAGTGAGCCTCGCTCCACCTTCCCTCTGGGGAATCTACAACGGGAAATCCATTTGACAGTCAGTCACACACCATAGCTCATTGGCACGTACCTTAGTGTATAAAAAGAATGCGCTCACTTGGTTGCTCGAACCCTTGATTGGGGAGACCTAGTTGTGGGCCGTCCTTCGCCGGTGAGAGCCTTTGTCTACACTCTTGCGAACCCACCCATAGATCGGGTTTGTATGGTTAAAGTAACAATTATTTCTTTGAATATGTGCTTGTGGACCATCCTCATTTGGATGCAGTTGGACTATTGTCAGAAATGCGAACTTGCTGGGCCATTTAAACTGGGGCGAGTTCGTACCTTATGACCATTATGCCCAAAGCTTCTGAAATATTGATGGGTCATTCTATAGAAATCATTGTTTTATGCTTGCATTATCTTACTTTGTGCTTGTGTTCGGAACATTACCATTTGGATTTAGTTGGGCTCCTTGCCATGAGATGTGAACTCGTTGGGCCATTTAAACTGGGACGAGTTCACTCCTATGACAGTTAGCCCAGAAGCTTCTAAAATGATAACGTGCCGATTTGTTTGAAATTTTAGTTGATTTAGTATGTTATATATGTTACATGCATCTCATGCACCCCATGCATACATACATCATGTTAACCCTTGTGTTCTGAAAGCCATCATAGATTCCCGTTGGGTTAGGAAAAAGGGAAGACTCACCAAAATACTGGGAACAGACATGAGTGAATCAGATATTGAGGTATCCTTTATGGATCAGTTGGAAAACGATCTCGCCAAGGTCACTGAACAGTTGCAAGCCTTGAGTACTGCCATGACAAATATGGATGTGCCCCGTGCTGGGGGAAATTATGAGAATGTAAGGCGTGAGGAGCCTTCGAATGGGTTGGGGGATGATATCTCCACTTTTGATGATGACATGGCAGAGTATGAAACAGGCAAAGTGATTGGGTCTCAGGCAGAATTTCAGAAGCTTCGGGATCAGGTTCAAACAATTACCCGCAAAATGAGGGGTAAAAATGAAGAATTGTTAGATTATGGGGCAATGACCTTCGGAGAACAGCTGCCAGCTCAGTTTAAAATGCCGGACATGGCCAAGTTTAATGGGAATGGAGACCCAAGAGTCCATCTACAGCAATATGTCTCAGTCATGAGTTCAGTGGGCCTATCACAGCGCCAAGTCCAAAAGATGTTTGGGATGTCACTCGAGGGGGCTCCTGTGGTTTGGTATCATAGCCTTGAGAAGAAAGTTAAGGAAGATTGGAGGGAACTAGTCGATGCTTTTCTGAAGCAGTATGTTACGGACTTGGAGATTGATTTGTCACTGCGAGATCTGGAGAACACTAAGCAGAAGCCGGAGGAGAGCTTCAAGGAGTATGTAGACCGCTGGAGAGGTCAACTTTTGAAAATGCAGACTCGACCTTCAGAGAAAGACCAAATTAAGATGATTATCAAGGGTACTAAGCCCTCCATCTATGGTAAGCTGAGGAGAATGACCTCCATGATTGCGGATTTTCGACAGTTGAGGGAGATTGTCATGGACATTGAAGAAGAGGAGGCAGAAAACCGGAAGTTCTATGGCCAGAATAGAAGGACTTTTGGGGGGCATTCTGAGACTAAACCCGCTACTGCCGAGGTCGCTGCCATAAAAAATAGGCGATTTTCCAACCTTGGTAAGCCTCTTTCAAGGGTGTTCGAAAAGCTGAAGGCGCAAGGACTTCTGGAACCCTTAGAGGCTAAACCAATTCCAAACCCTGTACCACCCAACCTTGACCTAAGCCTGTATTGTCACTTCCATCGGAGAAGGGGTCACGAAACTAATAGCTGCACCCGCCTTAGGCATGAGATCCAAAACCTCATTGACTCCCAAAAATACCTGACCCAGAAAGAGAACAACCCAACGCACACACAGAAATCCCCTACCAACCTACATGATCAACGCTGGCCTACCCGAAACCCTTGTCCTCCAAACCCTTAACCACCAAGCTTCTTACATGGAGATAGGGGATGATAGTGAAGAACCGTAGGTCAAGAAAGAAGGCAATGCTACGAATGATGAAGTTGTTCCTCCTAGTTTATTTGATCCTACATTTTTTTTGGTCTACCTGTTCGAACCATTTCTTAAATGATAATAAAGACGTTCATTTCGTTTACGTGCCTGAGTCTCTTCCTCCAACCTGCAACATGAGTATATTTGAGAAAAACATTCAACCCTGGTACTATGAAATTCGGTGATGTTTATAACACGGGGAATCTTCGGAAGCAACAACAGTACAATCAGTTTTAGAAATGAATCAGTATCAGTTTGGGGGCGAGGCCCACATCATCAGCATTAGTTTGGGGGCTTATGCCCACATCAATATCAGCTTGGGGGCGAGGCCCACATCAATATCAGCTTGGGGGCGAGGCCCACATCAATATCAGTTTGAGGATGAGTCCCAGGGCCGAGGCCCACATCAGTTACAGTTTGAGGATGAGTTTAGGGCCGAGGCCCACATCAATATCAGTTTAGGGCCGAGGCCCACATCAATATCAGCTTGGGGGCGAGGCCCACATCAATATCAGCTTGGGGCGAGGCCCACATCAGTATCAGCATCGGTTTAGGGGCTGAGGCCCACATCAATTTCAGTTTTGGGGATGAGTCTCAGGGTCGAGGCCCACATCAGAATCAATATCAGTTCTGCCGGGTATGACATTCTGGGGGCGAGGCCCACATTGGTTCAGTATTAGTTCTGCCGGGTGTGGGACACAGAAACTGGGCGACGCATGTTGTTCCGGGCTCGCAGCCCGGTTGTGAGTACGAAGTAGCCCTTGGGAGACTAAACCGGAGAGTAATGGAGTCGCCATCCGGTGTGAACCGGGAAAATGAGATTTAAGGCCGCACTCACCCATCGCAAGGGAAGACCTCAAACCATTGGGTTCGGAATGGTCCCTTACTTATGTCACTTGTAATAAAAAGGATTTATGTAATAATTCAATCAATCTTAAGTAACATTTATTTCCAAGAGTATCATGCTTCTAAATTCACATGTATAAAATAAAACTTACACCTAAATTCACATATATCTCACATCTAAGATTGCATGCTTGAAAATACATCAAATTAGCAACGAACATACAACTTCATTAGCATATCATGGTCACGAAAACACAAGCATACATACTAAACATACAGGCATACATGTGAACACTTTTCCAAGTGGTACGTGGAATTGTATCCCAAGTACAGACTGCACTACCGTCCATTCGGAATCGGCTACGGAATTTATGTCTGGGTTTCCATCCGATATACCACAAGAAATAATACTCAAAAGTCATCATGACATAGGTATATGAATTGTAATACGCTAAACCAAGACTAAGGTAAATGATGCAAACAATGGAATAAACATGCTTTTCATTATGATGTGCACAAAGAAAGGAATGACTATATGAGGTTTTATAAGAAAAAACACCTAAGAAACAATTATACATGGCATGTGATGAAAATGTCTCAGTTCAGTGTGTTCGCGTTCGTGTAGCGTTCGTATGGCGTTTGATAACGCGTTCGAACTAGACCGGACAGAAGACATGCGTTTGTGTAGCGTTCTAAAACATGTGTCGAACGGTAAACAAGGTTCGCGTTCGTATGGCGTTTGATAACGCATTCGAACGAGACCGGACAGAAGACATGTGTTTGTGTAGCGTTCTGAAACACGTTCGAACGGTAAACAGAAGGTTCGCGTTCGTATGGCGTTTGATAACGCGTTCGAACGAGACCAGACAGAAAACATGCGTTCGTGCGGCGTTCTGAAATGCGTTCGAACGGGGCTCAGCAGTGACCTCCAAAATACAGTAAACAACACGACACATACATGGACGGATGAATATATTACATCTAGTAAACAATAACGGGCTAAGAGCGCGGCAAAGCATCGTGGTAAAGGATTTTAACCTCTCAAAATAGAGGACCCTTAATCGCACTTACTAAGCCCATGCGCAATCAACACAACACATATGTAAAAAAGTAAAGACAATGATATCGTGCTTTGTATACCCGATTAGACACATCTTACATCCAACCGAGTATACATCAATCGGCGCGGCAAAACATCTTGGTAAAGGGTTTTAATCCCTCTAAATAGGGGACCTTTAATCCGACTTACTAAGCGCATGCGCTCGATCGCATCATGCATACAAAAATAAAGACAATCATATCAAACTTAGTATGCCCAATTGAACATATCTTACATCCAACCGAACACACATCAATCGGTGCGGCAAAGCATCGTGGTAAAAGATTTTAACCCCTCCAATTAGGGGACCTTTCATCCGACTTACTAAGCCCATGCGCTCGATCGCATCATGCATACAAAAATAAAGACAATCATATCAAACTTAGTATGCCTGATTGAACATATCTTACATCCAACCGAACACACATCAACCGGTGTGGCAAAGCATCGTGGTAAAGGATTCTAACCCCTCCAAATAGGGGACCTTTAATCTGACTTACTAAGCCCATGCGCTCGATCGCATCACAACATAAATAAATAACATGTGGAAATTAAAAGACGGAATAAACAAAATAACATAAAGCGAAATATGCGCCGTTTACTCAAGTGATACGTGGAATTGTATCCCAAGTACAGACCGCACTACCGTCCATTCGGAATCGGCTACGGAATTTAAGTCTGGGTTTCCATCTTATATACCACGAGAGACTACGTATTTTCCGTTTTAATCAATGGCCACAACACACATCACATGCAAACAATATTCAATAAATAATTAAAACACAATTAAAAGAATCAATAAAAATCAAATAAAAAAAACAAGTGTGAAAGGTACCCTCAGGTCTAACCTTTTAAGTCGTCTTCGGACTTGCGTTTCGCGGAGATCAGAAGGGGTAAAAGCTCCTTATTCTTCCGGTTCACTAGCTTAGCGTCTTAACTTGTTGTTCCACTGTTTTCCTCGCTGTTTTGGCTTCACTTTGCTGCTGTTTTCTCGGTGTTTTCTGCTCACTGTTTCAGGTCACGTTTTTGTGTTTTAAGGGGCTGTTTTTTGCATTTTTGGGAGGCTTAATGTGCAGATTTTTTTGTGATGTTTTAGGGAAACTTTATGGAGGTTTTTAGGGTGGGTTCTAGGTGATTTTAGGGCTGTTTTATAGACTTAAATCACTGCAAAAACGATTAGGTCAGTGGGCTAAACTATGGCAGTTCAGTTGTGCAGTGGGGGCGTGTTCTAGGACTGTTTTGGGGCTGCGAATGGGGCTGTGTTTGGAGGGTATTTTGTGCGACTTCAGGGCTGTATTTGAGGCTTATTTTGGTGTGTTTTGGGACTGCGAGTATTGGTCAAAATTCGGCAATGGAGGGCTGTGCAAAGGGTTGGTGTTCACGGCTAAGGAGGATGAGATGGAGATAAAATTTTCTGTCTTGATTTCTTGTCTTGGCCGTGAGGCTTGAGGTCTCTAGGGCTTCTTGCTTGTGATTTTCGTGTGAGATGAGAGAGTGGAGAGGTCTTGGGCGTGGGCTAGAGAGATTGGAGAGGAGAGGTGGCTAGGTTAGGTCATGTTTATATAGAAGAGAGCTAGGGTTTGTCCTTGTCTCCCAAGGAAGGGATCTTGCATTCAATTTAGGATTCGGTCTTAAGGAAAGTCAAAGATTGAGGGGGGACAAGGTTAATTCAAATTAGGAAGGTGATATCTTTAATTGGTGTTGATTAGGCATTTAATTTGTTAGATTAGGAAGTCAATATTTTAGATTGGTATATAATTTTATTTAGTTAGGAATAATCATAATTGATTTGTTTAAATTAGGCATATACTTATTTTATGTTTGGTAAATATTTTATTTATTTATTTAATTAATATAATTAATATTTTATTTAGTTAATGTTTTAATTTAATTAATAATTATTTAATTTGGGGTGTGTATTAAAGGCTATGGGCGTGTGGGCCTTGGTTAGGTGGGTGGACTTGGCTAGGTGTTTTGATGTTTTAATTATTTTAATTTGTGACATACATTAATTATTTCTTTGGATTGGGCTTGGACTAAGGTTAAGTGATTTGTGGGGTTTTGGGCCGAGAATAAATTTTAAAATGGAACACCAACAAGTAACCCAAAGCTAAACCAGCGAACTTAATCCGACTATGAGTCAATTCTTGACTCCTCCCTTCCGACATCTGTTTCCCGCGGTTTCCGCGACTTAAAAGGTAGTGCCTCCAAATGAGACTCATCATCGGGTTTCACATGCTAAAATACAATGCCTACAGTCGCCTCCACTTTGATGGGACTTGTGCTGTGTGTGACAGTGACAATCCTATCAAAGTACATGCAATGCATTTTCACTTACCTGGCTCGCCAGCTGTCTGCTGGTTTGCCTGCTGTGTTGAGTTGAGTTGATCTGGTTGTACATTTTCGGTATGCTAAACCCCATTTCCGAGGCGTTGCTGAAGTGATGTCTATCCATTTTCGAACTGTGCTCCATTTTTGGAGTGCCATTTTCGGTGACTGATGAGATAATGGTCTATTTTCGAACCGTGCTCCATTTTCGGAGTGCCATTTTCGGCGAGATGAGATGATGGTCCATTACGAACCGTGCTCTATTTTCGGAGTGCCATTTTCGGCGAGTGATGAGATGATGGTCCATTTCGAACCGTGCTCCATTTTCGGAGTGCCATTTTCGGCTAGTGATAGTAGTCCATTTTCGAACCGATACTGATATGAGAGTGGTCTATTTTTGAACCGTCGCTGATGAGAGATAGTCCATTTCTGAACCAATATTGATATGAGAGTGGTCCATTTCCGAACCGTTACTGATATGAGAGTGGTCCATTTTCGAACCGTTGATGATGAGAGATATTCCATTTCCGAACCAATACTGATATGAGAGTGGTCCATTTTCGAACTGTTACTGATATGAGAGTGGTCCATTTTTGAACCGTTGCTGATGAGAGATAGTCCATTTCTAAACCGATACTGATATGGGAATGGTCCATTTCAGAACTGTTACTGATATGAGAGTGGTCCATTTTCGAACCGTTGCTGATGAGAGTGGTCCATTTTCGAACCGTTGCTGATGAGAGATAGTCAATTTCCGAACCGTTACTGATGAGAGTGGTCCATTTTCGAACCGTTGCTGATGAGAGATAGTCCATTTCCGAACCATTACTGATATGAGAGTGGTCCATTTCCGAACCATGCTCCATTTTCGGAGTGTCATTCCCGGCTTGTTCATTCTCGAACTGTGTTTCCATTCTTGGAGTGTCATTCCCAGCTTGTTCATTCTCGAACTGTGTTTCCATTCTTTGAGTGTCATTCCCGGCTAAACTGATACTGATGCTGATGTGAGCCTCGTTCCTGGAGTGATGCTAATGTGGGCCTCGCCCCCAGAATGATGTGGGCCTCGCCTCAAACTGCTACTGATATGGGCCTCGCCCCTGGGACTCATCCCCAAGACTGAAACTGATATGGGCCTCGCCCCCAACTAATACTGATATGGGCCTCGCCCCTAGACTGATACTGCTGATATGGGCCTCACCCCCAGACTGATACTGATATTGGCCTTACCCCAGACTGATACAGTACTGTCGATGTTCCTGATTGGTTTGTCTTTGCCGCTTTCTCTCTTTCTGCTTCAAAACCTGTGAATACAAAGCAAAACAAACACAAAAGAATGCAAAGTATGTTACGTGTATGCATGTATGCATGAATGAGTTTCCTATCCCGTTGGGTTAGGTCTTCCGCCAATTCTTCCTCAGGCAAAGTACTGCTTCAACATTTCCACTTTAATCGGCTCGGTGAACTCATTCCCTTCCAAGTCTGATAGTCTCACTGCCCCATTTCTCAATTTCTGAATGACCACCATATCTTTTCTGCTTGCTGCTTTCGGGAATTCCCCGTGTTCTAAACACCACTGAATTTCATAGTACCAAGGTTGAATGCTTTTCTCAAATATACTCATGTTGCCGGTTGAAAGGAAGAGATTCAGGCAAGTAAGCAAAACGAACGTCTTTATTATCATTAAGAAAAGGTTCGAACGAAGAGACAAAATCAATGTCTTTATTAAAAATGCAGGATCAAATAAACTAGGAGGAATAACTTCATCATTCGCAGCATTGCCTTCTTCATTGGCCTATGGTTCTCCACCGTTGTCATCCCCTATTCCTATGAATGAAGCTGAGTGGTTAAGAGTTTGGAGGACAAGGGTTTCGGGTAGGCCAGAGTTGATCATGTAGTTGGGTAGGGAATTTTTGTGTGCGTTGGGTTGTTCTCTTTCTGGGTCAGGTATTTTGTGGGTGTCAATGAGGTTTTGGATCTCATGCCTAAGGCGGGTGTAGCTATCAGTTTAATGACCCCTTCTCCGATGGAAGTGACAATACATGCTTAGGTCAAGGTTGGGTGGTACAGGGTTTGGAATTGGTTTAGCCTCTAAGGGTTCCAGAAGTCCTTGTGCCTTCAGCTTTTCGAACACCCTTGAAATAGGCTTACCAAGGTTGGAAAATCGCCTGCTTTTGATGGCAGTGACCTCAGTGGTAGCGGGCTTGGTCCCTGAAGGTCCCTCAATATTCCTTCTATTCTGGCCATAGAACTTTCTGTTTTCAGCCTCTTATTCTTCAATATCCATAACTGTCTCCCTCAATTGTCAGAAATCCGTAATCATCGAAGTCATCCTCCGCAGCTTACCATAAATGGAGGGCTTAGTACCCTTGATGATCATTTTGATCTGGTCTTTCTCAGAGGGCCGAGTCTGCATCTTCAGAAGCTAGCTTCTCCAGCGGTCTACATACTCCTTGAAGCTTTCTTCCGGCTTCTGCTTAGTGTTCTCCAAATCACGGGGTGACAAGTCAATCTCTAAGTCTGTAACATACTGCTTCAGAAAAGCATCAGCTAGTTCCCTCCAATCTTCCTTAACCTTCTTCTCAAGGCTATGATACCAAACCACAGGTGCCCCCTCAAGTGACATCCCAAACATCTTTTGGACTTGGCGCTGTGATAGGCCCACTGAACTCATGACTGAGACATATTGCTGTAGATGAACTCTCGGGTCTCCATTCCCATTAAACTTGGCTATGTCGGGTATTTTAAACTGAGCTGGCAGTTGTTCTCCGAAGGTCATTGCCTCATAATCTAATAACTCTTCATGTTTACCCCTCATTTTGCGGGTAACTGTTTCAACCTGATCCCGAAGCTTCTGAAATTCTGCCTGAGACCCAATCACTTTGCCTGTTGCATACTTTGCCATGTCATCATCAAAAGTGGGGATATCATCCCCTAACCCTTTCGGAGGCTCCTCACATCTTACATTCTCAGAGTTTCCCCCAGCACGGGGCACATCCATATCTGTCATGGCAGTAGTCAAGGCTTGCAATTGTTCGGTAATCTTGGCGAAATCATTTTCCAACTGATCTATTCGGGATACTTTATTATCAGATGTACTCATATTTTTTACCGGTCTTTTAGTGAGTCTTCTCTCTTCCCTAACCCAACGGGAATCTATGTGGCTTTTTGAACACAAGGGTTAGCATGATATATGTATGCATGGGGGTGCATGAGATGCATGTAACATATATAACATACTAAATCAACTAAAATTCTCAAACAAATCGGTCCATTATCATTTTAGAAGCTTTTGGGCTAACTATCATAGGAGTGAACTCGTCCCAGTTTAAATGGCCCAACGAGTTCACATCTCATGACAAAGAGCCCAACTAAATCCAAATGGTAATATTCCAAACACAAGCACAAAGTGGCCCATCAACACTTAGAAGCATTTGGCCCAATCGTCATAAAATACGTTCTTGTCCCAGTTTAAATGGCCCAACAAGCCCATATCTCATGACAAATGGTCCAAATGGATCCAAACGACGATGTTCCCAAACACAAGCATAAAAGAAGGATAATGCAAACATAAAACAATAATTTCTATAAAATGGCCCATCAACATTTCAGAAGCTTTGGGCCTAATGGTCATAAGGTACGAACTCGCCCCAGTTTAAATGGCCCAGCAAGTTCGCATTTCTGACAATAGTCCAACTGCATCCAAATGAGGATGGTCCATAAGCACATACTCAAGGAAATAATTGTTACTTTAACCATACAATCCCGGTCTATGGGTGGGTTCACAAAAGTGTAGATAAAGGCTCTCATCGGCGAAGGATGGCCCACAACTAGGTCTCCCCAATCAAGGGTTCGAGCGACCAAGTGAGTGCACCCGTTCTTATACACTAAGGTACGTGCCAATGAGCTATGGTGTGTGACCGACTGTCAAATAGACTTCCCGTTGTAGATTCCCCAGAGGGAGGGTGGAGCGAGGCTCACTTAAATACCCAAGCCTCTTAGGCTCTTATCGCTTGGTGTTAGGAATAAACAATGAGTCCTCCAAATTAGTCCATCACAATGGGCTACGAGTAGATGGCTATCTAGGTGCCTTCATAGCTTTTCCTTCAAGAAAAGTAGTGAGTAAAGGAAGACACCAAACCATTACCTAGCCTCAAAATGCCTTTGATTAAACCCCTATTTCATCCACTATAGACACGGTCAATTAGAACATAAATCCAAACATTACAAGACAATATTTCGGGCCGATTCTCTATCCCCAATGGAGTCGCCAGACTGTGGGACACAGAAACTGGGCGACGCATGCTGTTCCGGGCTCACAGCCCGGTTGGGAGTACGGAGTAGCCCGTGGGGGACTAAACCGGAGAGTAATGGAGTCGCCACCCGATGTGAACCGGGAAAATGAGATTTAAGGCCGCACTCACCCCTCGCAAGGGAAGACCTCAAACCGTTGGGTTCGGAATGGTCCCTTACTTATATCACTTGTAATAAAAAGGACTTATGTAATAATTCAATCAATCTTAAGTAACACTTATTTCCAAGAGTATCATGTTTATAAATTCACATGTATAAAATAAAAATTACACCTAAATTCACATATATCTCACATCTAAGATTGCATGCTTGAAAATACATCAAAGTAGCAACAAACATACAACTTCATTAGCATATCATGTTCACGAAAACACAAGCATACATATTAAACATACAGGCATACAAGTGAGCACTTTTCCAAGTGGTACGTGGAATTGTATCCCAAGTACAGACCGCACTATCGTCCATTCGGAATCGGCTACGGAATTTATGTCTGGGTTTCCATCCAATATACCACAAGAAATAATACTCAAAAGTCATCATGACATAGGTATATGAATTGTAATACGCTAAACCAAGACTAAGGTAAATGATGCAACAAATGGAATAAACATGCTTTTCATTATGATGTGCACAAAGATAGGAATGACTATATGGGGTTTCATAAGAAAAAGCACCTAAGAAACAATTATACATGGCATGTGACGAAAATGCCTCAGTTCAGTGTGTTCGCGTTCATGTAGCGTTCGTAAACACGTTCGAACGGTAAATAGAAGGTTCATGTTCGTATGGCGTTTGATAACGCGTTCGAACGAGACCGGACAGAAGACATGCGTTCGTGTAGCGTTCTGAAACGCGTTCGAACGGTAAACAGAAGGTTCGCGTTCGTATGGCGTTTGATAACGCGTTCGAACGAGACTAGACAGAAAATATGTGTTCGTGCGGCGTTTTGAAATGCGTTCGAATGGGGCTCAGCAGTGACCTCCAAAATGCAGTAAACAACACGACACATACATGGACGGATGAATATATGACATCTAGTAAACAATAACGGGCTAAGAGCGCGGCAAAGCGTCGTGGTAAAGGATTTTAACCTCTCAAAATAGAGGACCCTTAATCGCACTTACTAAGCCCATGCGCAATCAACACAACACATATGTAAAAAAGTAAAGACAATGATATCGTGCTTTGTATACCCGATTAGACACATCTTACATCCAACCGAGTATACATCAATCGGCGCGGCAAAGCATCGTGGTAAATGGTTTTAATCCCTCTAAATAAGGGACCTTTAATCCGACTTACTAAGCCTATGCGATCGATCGCATCATGCATACAAAAATAAAGACAATCATATCAAACTTAGTATGCCCAATTGAACATATCTTACATCCAACCGAACACACATCAATCGGTGCGGCAAAGCATCGTGGTAAAGGATTTTAACCCCTCCAATTAGGGGATCTTTCATTCGACTTACTAAGCCCATGCACTCGATCGCATCATGCATACAAAAATAAAGACAATCATATCAAAATTAGTATGCCCGATTGAACATATCTTACATCCAACCGAACACACATCAACCGGCGCGGCAAAGCATCGTGGTAAAGGATTTTAACCCCTCCAAATAGGGGACCTTTAATCCGACTTACTAAGCCCATGCGCTCGATCGCATCACAACATAAATAAATAACATGCGGAAATTAAAAGACGGAATAATCAAAATAACATAAAGCGAAATATGCGCCGTTTACTCAAGTGATACATGGAGTTGTATCCCAAGTACAGACCGCACTACTGTCCATTCGGAATCGGCTACGGAATTTACGTCTGGGTTTCTGACCGGCGTAATCACACACGTATAACGCAAGCGCACGTATCGTTCAAGTAGTATAAAAATATCGATCCCACGAGGACTTAATACCTACTGTTGTTATTAATTATTCAATCTATTTATTTACAAATATCTAATTAAAGGGAGAATGGAATTGATTGCTTGATTTATTTGGTTGATTGTAGATTTGCTAAGTAAATAAATAAAAATATAAAAGAAAATACTAAGGAAAATAAAAGACACAAAGATCTAAGGTTGTGATTTCTTTTAATATCATTTTATAGATGAAGTGGTTATCTTAAAGTTGGGTAATATATTGATTTATTAACCTGGAACACTAAATTATGTGTAAGCCTCTGTCGATGGTCAGACACAAATACCCAGTTTAACCCAATTGAACAATATGTCTATGTCAACCAAATTATCTGGATTCATTAAGATTAAGTTCCAATTATGGCTACCCCCGCCCGACAGGTATATTCCTATCCTGTAAGGAAATCTATTAAAGGGTTATCTATCCTCAAGGAAGATCGTGGGCTATTAAGTCTAAGGCTGAAACCTAAAATCCCTATGTCTAGTTCATTTTAGATTTACCAGATCAATCTTATTGGTGATCAAACAACAAGAAGCATTAAGCTTAAGACTTAATAAATAAATCTTTAAATTACCCAAACTTATAAAATAACCCCTTATAAACCGGTGATATTAAAAGTCATCACAACCCCGGATAACTAATACATAACTAGGGCTAGTAAAAACATAAAAGTAAAAGACATAAAGTGAAAGCTGAAAAGTAAAATAAAATAAAATGCTAAGGTAAAAGGAATTATTTCTACTACTACTTATTTAGATATCTCCCAGTAAAATAATATATAAACTTGTGATTATTACCAACCAGCCATATAGGCGGAACCTAAATAACCAGCCATAAAGGCGGAACCAAAATAACCAGCCATAAAGGCGGAACCAAAATAACCAGCCATAAAGGCTGAAAAGAAATTTTATTACCAACCGACCAATCTGGTGGTATCCTGATTAAGTCAAATTTTAAATAGTAAATATATTATTTTTAAGGGAGATTAATCTAAATAGTAATAGTAAATGAATTACCTTTCACCCTAGCATAAGGAAGTTACCTCATCATGGTGAATAGTAAAAACTGTAAAAAGTAAAAAGTAAAAATTAAATTACTATTGTAACAAAACGTAATTATTTACAAAACTAAAAATTAAAAATAAAAAAAAAACTAAGAAACTAAAGACTCTAGAGAGAGAAACTCTCTCTTTAGAAAGAATTGAAGAGAGAGGAAGGTACAACAAATTCTGAAAATCTCGAGCTCAATTTATAGGCACGGATAGGGGTCCAGCGTCGCGACGCTAAAGGGTTCCGCATCGCGACGCCAGCTACAGTGACACGTGTCACGCGCTGATTCGTTGGCTCAGATTCTTATCCGATGACGTGGCACTGTTCATGACGTCATTGCTTACGTCACGCTGAGGGCGATTGTCGGCAGCGTTAGATCGCGACACATGGCACCGGCGCACATTAGCAAGTCCGTTGAGATGTCGACACGTGGCATGGCGCAAGATAGCATAGATGATGATTGTCGGCATCGTAGGATGATGACTCGTGGCAGGCTCAAGTTAGCAAATCTTCTGTGATGGTGACACATGGCACGACGCATGTTAGCAAAGTCAACTTTCTCAAATTATTGACCGTTGACCAGGCGTACTTTAGCAAATCCGGCGCATGCTGGGCGTCGCGACGCTGAAGATACAGGAGTCACGACGCGCAAAAGACCAAAATATCCCTGCTGACGCATTTTTGTCCGGTTTTGCCCCAAATTGCCTCCAGTGCTGTCCAAACTTTATTTATCTGCAAAATAACAACAAAACACATCGAAACGTTCATAAATCTCGAGAAACAATACAAAACATTAGGTCAAATGAGTGAGAAATAGTGATATAAATACCACTCACCAGTTTCCATACTATATACCACGAGAGACGACGTATTTTCCGTTTTAATCAATGGCCACAACACACATCACATGCAAACAATATTCAATAAATAATTAAAACACAATTAAAAGAATCAATAAAAATCAAATAAAAAAAAACAAGTGTGACAGGTACCCTCAGGTCTAACCTTTTAAGTCGTCTTCGGACTTGCGTTTCACGGAGATCGGAAGGGGTAAAAGCTCCTTATTCTTCCGGTTCACTAGCTTAGCGTCTTAAATTGTTGTTCCACTGTTTTCCTCGCTGTTTTGGCTTCACTTTGCTGATGTTTTCTCGGTGTTTTCTGCTCACTGTTTCAGGTCACATTTTTGTGTTTTAAGGGGCTGTTTTTTTTTTGCGTTTTTGGGAGGCTTAATGTGCAGATTTTTTTGTGATTTTTTAGGGAAACTTTATGGAGGTTTTTAGGGTGGTTTCTCGGTGATTTTAGGGCTGTTTTATAGACTTAAATCACTGCAAAAACGATTAGGTCAGTGGGCTAAACTATGGCAGTTCAGTTGTGCAGTGGGGGAGTGTTCTAGGACTGTTTGGGGTTGAGAATGGGGCTGTGTTTGGAGGGTATTTTGTGCGACTTTAGGGCTGTATTTGAGGCTTATTTTGGTGTGTTTTGGGGCTGTGAGTGGTGGTTAAAATTCGGCAATGGAGGGCTGTGCAAAGGGCTGGTGTTCACGGCTAAGGAGGATGAGATGGAGAGAAAATTTTCTGTCTTGATTTCTTGTCTTGGCCGTGAGGCTTGAGGTCTCTAGGGCTTCTTGCTTGTGATTTTCGTGTGAGATGAGAGAGTGGAGAGGTCTTGGGCGTGGGCTAGAGAGATTGGAGAGGAGAGGTGGCTAGGTTAGGTAATGTTTATATAGAAGAGAGCTATGGTTTGTCCTTGTCTCACAAGGAAGGGATCTTGCATTCAATTTAGGATTTGGTCTTAAGGAAAGTCAAAGATTGAGGGGGGACAAGGTTAATTCAAATTAGGAAGGTGATATCTTTAATTGGTGTTGATTAGGCATTTAATTTGTTAGATTAGGAAGTCAATATTTAGATTGGTATATATTTTATTTAGTTAGGAATAATCATATTTGATTTGTTTAAATTAGGCATATAATTATTTTATGTTTGGTAAATATTTTATTTATTTAATTAATATAATTAATATTTTATTTAGTTAATGTTTTAATTTAATTAATAATTATTTAATTTGGGGTGTGTATTAAGGCTATGGGCGTGTGGGCCTTGGTTAGGTGGGTGGGCTTGGCTAGGTGTTTTGATGTTTTAATTATTTTAATTTGTGACATACATTAATTATTTCTTTGGATTGGGCTTTGACTAAGGTTAAGTGATTTGCGGGGTTTTGGGCCGAGAATAAATTTTAAAACGGAACACCAACAAGTAACCCGAAGCTAAACCAGCAAACTTAATCCGACTATGAGTCAATTCTTGACTCCTCCCTTCCGACATCTGTTTCCCGCTGTTTCCGTGACTTAAAAGGTAGTGCCTCCAAATGAGACTCATCATCGGGTTTCACATGCAAAAATGCAATGCCTACACCGGGTATAGTACTCTGGGGGGCGAGGCCCACACTCTTATCAGTAATGGTTCGGAAATGGACCACTCTCTTATCAGCAACGGTTCGGAAATGGACCATTATCACACCTCGCCGAAAACGGCGCCCCAAAATGGAGCATACAAAGCAAAGGCCGAAAATGGCTTTCCAAAATGGAACACACACAGCAAATGCCGAAAATGGCACTCCAAAATGGAGCACCCACAACAGATGCCGAAAATGGCACTCCAAAATGGAGCACCCACAACAGACGCCGAAAATGGCACTCCAAAATGGAGCACCCACAACAGACGCCGAAAATGGCACTCTAAAATGGAGCACCCACAACAGACGCCGAAAATGGCACTCTAAAATGGAGCACCCACAACAGATGCCGAAAATGGCGTTCCAAAATGGAGCACACAAAGCAAAGGCCGAAAATGGCATTCCAAAATGGAACACACACAGCAAATGCCGGAAATGGCGTTCCAAAATGGAGCACACACACAAAAGATGCCGAAAATGGCGCTCTAAAAATGGAGCACGGTTCGGGAATGAACCAGGGGTCGTAACACCTTACCACCAAATCAACTCAACTCAACACATGGTAAGTCAAGTGGCAGCTGGCGAGCCAGGTAAGTGAAAATGCATTGCATAACTTTGATAGGATTGTCACTGTTACACATTACACAAGTCCCATCAAAGTGGGGTCGATTGTAGGCACTGTATTTTTGCACATAAGTCCCTATGATGAGTCTCATTTGGAGACACTACTTTTTAAGTCACGGAGGTCACGAAAAACGGACATCGGAAGGGGAAATTCAGAATAAACAAGGTTCACTGTTTTTCCTTACTCAATACCAAATCAAATCCTTGCTCTTAATGCCAAATCCTTTTCCTTGTGAGACAAAGAGGAGCCTTAGCCATTCTCTATATAAACAACCCCTCACCAAGCTTTCATCTCTCCACTCTCTCTAGTCCACGCCCATACACACACAAGAAATCCTCTCATTCACGTTTTTGACACAAAGAGAAGCCTTAGAACCCACGCCAATCACAAGAAAAAGAAGCAAAATATTTCTCTTATCCTCCTTCACTCTTAGCCGAAAATTACAGCCCTTCTAAGCCCCTCCATTACCGAAATTTAGCCATCAAAAATAGCCCATGAGTCACCTTAAAACAGCAGCCCAAATCCCCTTAAAACAGTCCCTAAAATACCCAAACCAGTGAGTAAAAACTGCACACTTAACCCTTAAAAAATCACAAAACAATCTGCACATTAACTCCCCTAAAAAACGCAAAAACAACCCCCTGAAACACAAAAATAAGACCTGAAATAATGAGCAGAAAACACATCCGAAACAGCAAAAAAACGGAGCCAAAACAGTAGCTCGAGCGGTGAAACAGCAAAGTAAAATGTAAACTAGTGAACTAGAAAAGTTACGGAGCTTTAACCCTTCCGACCTTCGTGAAACGCGAGTCCGAGAGACGACTTTAAAGGTTAGACCTGAGGGTACTTTTCACACCTACTTCTATTCGGTTTTTATTGATTACTTTAACTGTATTTGCATATAGGATGGAAACCCGGACGTAAATTTCATAGCCGATTCCGAATGGACGGTAGTATGATCTGTACTCGGTATACAACTCCACATACCGCTTGAGTAAACGACACTTTCTTTTGTTTTATGTTGCCTTGATTTATTTATTTTTCGTAATTTAGATCCTGCATGTTACTTGTTTATGCATGATTCAATCGAGCGCATAGGCTTAGTAACTGCGATGAAATGTCCCCTATTTGAAGGGGTTAAAACCCTTTACCATGATGTTTTGCCGCGCCGGTTGATATGTGTTCGGTTGAATGCAAGATATGTTTAATCGGGCATACTAAGTCTGATATGATTGTCTTTATTTTTGTATGTATGATGCGATCGAGCGTATGGGCTTAGTGAGTTAGTCCAAAAGTCCTCTATTTGAGAGACAAAAAGCCTAAAAGGCCACTTTTGTGACACTACTTCACCGCGCCGGACGAAGTGTGTTTGAGTTGAATGTACGTTCAATCGGGCATACGAAGTCCTACACTTTTATTGTCTTTATTTCATGTATTGTGATGTGACGCGCATGCGCTTAGTATGTTGGTCTAAAGGTCCTCTCTTGGAGAGACAAAGATCCCCAAAAGGCCGCCTTTACTACAGTACTTCGCTGCGCCCCTTTATTTTGTTGTTTAGTACAACGTCTTCTTACATGACCATGCATCATATCACATTGCGCATGGGCTTAATATGTTGGTCTAAAGGTCCTCTCTTTGAGAGACAAAGAGCCTAAAAGGCCACCTTTACGGCAGTACTTTGCCTTGCGCATGGGCTTAATATGTTGGTCTAAAGGTCCTCTCTTTGAGAGACAAAGAGCCTAAAAGGCCACCTTTACGGCAGTACTTTGCCGCGCCTCTTTTATTTAGTTATTCGCCTCATAACATCTTTTCGAAAATTCATACATCATATTCCATTGCGCATGGGCTTATCAAGTGAGATAAATGATCCTCCACTTTGAGGGGTGAAAATGCTTGAAAGCTACCTTTGCTAATATGATTTGCCACACCCATAATCTGTTGTTATGTACGAGAAGTCATATATTCATCTGTTCATGCATGTGTCATGTCGTTTACTGTATTTTGGAGGTCACTACTACAATCCCGTTCGAACGCGTTATCAAATGCTATACGAACGCGAACCTCATGTTTCCCGTTCGAACGCGTTATCAAACGCTATACGAACGCGAACCTTTTATTTACCGTTCGAACGCGTTATCAAACGCTATACGAACACGAACCTTCTGTTTACCGCTCGAACGCGTTATAAAACGCTATACGAACGCGAACCTTTTGTTTATCGTTCGAACGCGTTTACGAACGCCGCACGAACGCGAGTACACTGAATCGAGTCATTTTCATCACATGTGTGTTTGTATTCATATTAGTTATCTTCTTTTGCACCACGTCATAACATGTTTATCCCATTGGTTGCATCATTCACCTTCGTCTTGGCTTAACATATCACAATTCATATATCTATGTTGTGGTAGCATTTGAGTGCTATTTCTTGTGGTATATCGGATGGAAACCCAGACGTAAATTCCGTAGCCGATTCCGAATGGATGGTAGTGTGGTCTGTACTTGGGATACAATTCCACGTACCACTTGGAAAAGTGCTCACATGTGTGCTTGTGTGGTTAATGTGTGTGCTGGTGTTTTCGTGAATACAATATGCCAATGAAGTTGTATGTTCGTTATTACTTTGATGTACTTTCAAGCATGCAATCTTAGATGTGAAATATATGTAAATTTAGGTGTATGTTTTATTTTGTATATGTGAATTTAGAAGCATGATACTCATAGAAATAAGTGTTACTTAAGCTTGATTAAATTATTATATAAATCTTTTCATTACAAGTGACATAAGTAAGGGACCATTCCGAACCGAACGGTTGAGGTCTTCCCTTGCGAGGGGTGAGTGCGGCCTTAAATCTCATTTTCCCGGTTCACACCGGGTGGCGACTCCATTATTCTCCAGTTTAGTCCCCCGCGGGCTACTCCGTACTCCCGACTAGGCCGCGAGCCTAGGATAGCATGCGTCGTCCAGTTCCTGTGTCCCACACACAATTTGTGCTTTATATCTTTCGATATGGCCGTCTGACCGGTGCATTCACACGCGTATAACGCAAGCGCACGTATCGTTCAAGTTGTATAAAAATATCGATCCCACGATGACTTAATTCCTACTGTTGTTACTAATTATTGAATCTATTTATTTACAGGTATCTAATTATGGGGAGAATGGAATGATTGCTTTTGGTTGGTTGAATGTGGATTTTTCTTAAATAAAATAAAAATAGACTCAAAAGAAAATACTAAGGAAAATAAATAAAAGACTCAAAAGATCTAGGGTCGTGACTCCACACAATATTTTCCTAAGATGAATTGACTCTCTTATTTATGTGTAGTAAATTAATTTGCTAACCTGGAACACGAAATTATGCAAAAGCCTCTTCCGATGGTCAGACGCAAATACCCAGTATAACCCAATTGAACTATATTCCTATGTCAACCACATTACCTAGATTCATTAATACCAAGTTCCAATTATGGCTACCCCCGTCCGACAGGTATATTCCTATCCTGTAAGGAAATCTATTAAGGGTTATCTATCCTCAAGGAAGATCGTGAGCTATTGAATCTAAGGCTGAAACCTAAAATCCCTATGTCTAGTTTATTTTAAGTTTACCCCATCAATCTTATTAATGGCCAGTTAACAAGACACATTAAACTTAAGACTCAATAAACAAACTAAAGAACTACCCATAAAAAGAAAATTAATTATTAAGTGTGTGTATTGTGTGTCATCACTTCCCTAGACTAAAAATAAAACACTGGGGTTGGGGGATCCACTTTTACTATTTATAATTTAGATATCTCCCTTACTATAATACAGAAATTAAACATGATATTACCGACCGGCCATAAAGGCGGTATCCTCATTAAATTAGATTTTAATTAAGTCCGACCAGCCATAAAGGCGGTATTATTATTTGTCCATAAACCAGCCATATATGCGGTAATTATCTGTCACCTAAAGACCGGCCATATAGGTGGTGCCACTTTATGCCAAATAAATAAAACCAGCCATTAAGGCGGTAATCTTTTTAATTTGAATTATAATTCCTATATTATAAATAAGGGAGATTAATCTAAATTAAATAATAAAAGTTTCACCCTTCCCCCCAGCGGAAATCTAACTACTAACATAAAAGGAAAGAGAAGAAGATGAAGAACTACTACTATTACTGAAAATAAAAATGCATAAATTAAATACTGAAAATAAATACAAACAAGATGCAATCCTTAAATTCCTTACAAAAACCTAAGGAAAGCATCAAAGAAAAGAAAGGAAGAGAAAAGAAAGGAAACTACTACTATTACTAAAAGAAAAATACATAATTAAATTACTGAAATTAAACAAGCAAGATGCAATCCTTAAATTCTTTACAAAAACTTAAGGAAATCATGAGAATTACAAATGAAATGGCTTGGTATTTATAGAAAAACCTAAAGGCTTCTACCAATTTCTCCACCAATTGCTCCACCAAACACTCCACCAAACATGCAACAAAACACTCCACCAAATATGGCACCAAACAAGGCACCAAACATGGCACAAAACACTCTTGCCTGTTGGTGGAAGTTTGAAAATTTTTATTTTTTTATTTTATTAATTTTATATTATATTTTGAAAATGACTATAGTAATTACTCAAACTATACGGGATTGTTCATCAATCGGCCTTCCAACCTTCCGAATTCGAAAATATTTTGACTTTCGAAGTTTTAGATCTTCGAGTCTTCTTAATCTGAAACTTGAATCAGCTCAATCGGAGATCGGAAAAAAATGTTATGGCCAAAATACGAAAATTGCGCAAAACTAAAAATTTTGACCGCACTTCGTGACGCGTATAGTAAAATTTCGTTTTTGACCTTTTTTCCTCCGAATTTCATCGTTTTATCTCCGATCTGATTCCATTAAGTCCTAATATTATTTTTATCTGCAAAATAAATAAAAACACATCAAAACGTTCATAAAACTCGAGAAACTATACAAAATAATAGGTTAAATGAGTGGGAAAAGTGATATAATTACCACTCATCACACCTCCAAACCTAACATTTTGCTAGTCCTCGAGCAAAACAGAAAATAAAATAACTTTAAAATAAAATTAAGCTAAGTCACTTTCGTAGGGATCACAGTTGCATTTAGCTTATGCAACAAGCCTTTAAACCCCTAGATGTCCCTAGTGGACGAATTGTAGTCTCGTGAGGGCTTACAGCAACGATACCCACAAACGTTTTACAAAAGTAAAAAGTTAGTTAAAATTAATGCACACAAAAGCAAAAAGACAAGAGAAAAGAGAATAAAGAAGTTAGTGACTAATCAGGTGAAACTTCTACTCCAAGTTACTAGTTTTTTTGTTTCTTTTTAAATTACCGAATAAGTAAATTCTCCTATTATAATTACCATTCTCCATATACACAGCCAACAAAATATTAATCAACCTCATTTTTCCCACAACAGTCACAAATGTAGTTGATAAGAGAGTAATATTTTTGTCCTAAAGTTCTATCAGATTTCACACCATTTTGTAGCAATGAAATAATTTTTTCGGATTTTTTCGGATTTTTTCTTTTTCTGATTATTTTTTATTTATATACAATATCTTCCATCTATGTAGCGAGCTTTGGGCCGGTGACTCCCAAACCAGTTGGCTTTAGGGCACCAGGTGTTAAGAGACCCCTACGGACTTAATTACGCAGACTTCAGATACATATATTTTTTTCCAACATCTTTGATCCATGTAGCGAGCTTTGGGCTGGTGGCTCCCAAACCAGTTGGCTTTAGGGCACCAGGTGTTAAAACACCCTTACAGACTTAGTAACTCGGATCTCAGACATTTTTTTTTAAACTTTTTTTCTTTTTCTCTTTTTTTTTACTCCATCACTATTTATAGATGCTTCCTCCAATTAAACTAGAGCACGGAATATTACAAACTTTTCAATTACAACTAATGTTCGTATGTTACTATGCATATTGATAATACCTGCCAACCGAGCATATGAAGATTCATTTTAGTCAGTTTTATGGAGAATTCACAAATTAAATAATTTAAAAGGAAATAAACAAAAATTAACTTGTTTCGAAAATGGGTTGAAATACGTATCAGGAGTGGAACTCTTTACTCAGCTATCTCTCACCAATTTCACCTTTTTAGCCAAAATAAAACACAAAAACAAAAAAGAAAATTGTAATTTTTGAAAAATTTTCAATTTTTTTGTATTTTTCGAAAAAATTTTGGACTAAAAATAAAAACATAAACTAAAATAAAAACAAGATACTAATCAACTAATTTCCTACCCCAAACCTAAATGAGACATTGTCCCTAATGTCTTAAACAGTAAAAGAAGAATTTAGAATGTAGTACCTGGTTAGCTGAAAATCTACAAAAATTCACCGATTAAGATCTATGTCCAATTTACGCTTCTTACCACGATCGCTATTAGTCCAGTTCAACTTGGAGAGAATGGGGTCGATTTTTGGTTAAAAGGCTAGGATCTGGTTAATTAATTCTTCGGCCTCTGTCGCAGTTAGGAAAATATCATGTACTGATTTTGTGACGAAATCATGTCTTTTGGCTTGCGCTAGAAATACAAACAGAAAATCGAAGAAATGCTCAATGTTAAGTAATCCAATGGGCTTCCGATGAATGTTCAAGTGCGCCCATGATGCCACTGTGAATACTTCAAATGTTCTGAGCCCACCTGGTAATGCAATGAACGCGTCAGCAGTATTGACCATTTCGAGGAGTTGTTCGGACATCCCCAAGATAATGCGTTCATCTCCATTTGTTTATCCTATGTGTTCGATCGCCAAAGTTTTTGGAATGATTCCTAAAACATGACTGCCACCCTCCCGAACGGCTTTTGAAATACTTCCCATCAATCCAAGATTGCCACCACCATATACTAGGTGCATATTTCGTTCTGCCATGACTCTCCCCAATTCCTTTGCAGCCTCAATGAACTCTGGTTTATTACCAATGTTGGATCTACAGAAAACACATATCCGTTTGAATCTCTGCTGTGAAGTTGCTTCCATTTTCTCTCTCTCATTTGGATATATATCTGGATATGTCGAAGAGAGAAATGATGATCTGCATTTATAGAACCTGAAAAATGGGTGAGTAATAATAACACTAGTACCTGCCAAATGACAATTATTAGATGAACGTTAAAATAAATCGTGAAAAGTCAAAAAGTTTAGATCTTGTCGACGAAAATAAAAGAAAATAACTAAAGAAAATCAAATCAAATCAATTATTAAGGCAACGGAATTGTGTACGCAATACGCCACTCATTTTGTATAAATTCATTAGGATGCGTTTCAAGAATATATTCCTTACTCAGCCACCACTAATGAATTAGCTCTCATCTTTGTGATTGCCAAACATCATTCCTTCGGTCTTAAAATGCTTTGTTTGTGCTTTTCCCTACAAAAAATAACACACAAAATTAAAAATTCTACAACATGTATACAAAAAATATAAAATTAGACATTAAAACAAATTGCATGGGCCGCCTCCCAGCTAGCGCTAAATTATCGTCTTCAGCCAGACGTGACTGAAATCCATCTGTCAATGAGGTTTCAGCGTGGTTTTGGATGTCCGATTAAAGACAATCCCATGAGCGTTGCTTTTGAAGGTCTCTTCCAACTGTAAAGTGGCAGAAAATTTTTTGTCCCATTTAGTGCTTGTGCCACCTTTTTACTCCTTGTCGCTCCAGTGGTTCCTGAAAAGAAAGAAAGAAAATCAGGAGGTCTCGTATGGTGCTTGACTTGGAATGGAAGTTCCATTCTGTTAAGCTTCTGGGTGATGTCTTTGATTTGTACTCCCAAAACAGTGATGTTTCGCCTGAATGCTCTGGATCTTCAATAAGGTCAGACATTTGCTCCTCTATTTGTTTTGCTTCTTGCTCCACCTTTTCTTCACATATGTATTTGAAAATTTCTACATTCGGCTCTTCATCTGTCATCTGTGAAATGCATGCTCCATAAGTGTCAACTTGAGGATGAAAAGATGTGTCTGATATTAGGTCTTCATCCTCTGATCTGGGTGAAATGATTGGCTCAGGTAGATCTTCTTCAAACATTGGTGCAATGGAATCTCCAAGATCTTCATTTTGAGGACACAGAATTGTTGGAGTTGGTGCTCAGAGCGCCAATTCCCTGTTATATTTCTTTTGAATACTTCTGTAAAACATTATTATTATGAATAATATATATGCAGTTTCTATAATATAATCTATCTTATTAAATGGTAAAGACGTAATGACCTTAGAATGATTAGTCATGGTACTGTTGCAAAAGCGTCGCAACTGACATTGAGTAGTATCATGACGTTGTCATTCTCAGATTGTTCCTGGTCAAGGTTTACACTACTTGGTCAGTATAGTAAACCCGTTGAGACCAATACATGTCGTATACTGGAATATATGATTCCAATGGTTTCTCAATGAACCATTATTCTTGGAGACTAATATACACGTGTATGTGTTTATAGCGGATAAACATTGAACGACTCACCGAAGATTCTTAATTGATGGTACACCAGCGTCAATAAGAATCTTCTCGGGTTGAGTAGCACTTGTGATTCTTAGACTTGAGATGCCATTGTGGTCACATAAGACATCTTCTACACTTAGATGGCAGTCACGTCACCGATCTATTTAGATCAGACCTCCGCCTGTTCGTTGGGTGTAGACAGATCCTCAGGGTGTCCTATGTGTATCAAGATAGGATCCGTCAGTTCTGTGTATCAGAGCATAGGTAGTCCATATGATTAGAAATCAGATAAAACCATGGGCCCGTGGTAAAGTTTAGAAGCTAGTTATAAACATTCTTTTAGAGATCGCTAATGGAATAGTTGGCTGGATAATCCCCGTAGAGATTTGAGGTTTACATCTATATCTCTGGGATTTATCCGGATACCTGTGACGGAGGAATTATACATTTTCCATGACCTCGACCTGTATGGTTCAGCGAGATTATCTGTGATCGTCATAATCTACAGGTGGATAGATTATGGACACAAAATTAGATTTCGTGACGGATATACCTGAATCTAGAGAGTCTCAATAATGAAACATACTCGTAGAGCATTAGAGCAACATTAGTAAATAATATTGATTATTTATAAAGTCATTTAAAGGTTAAACGCAAAATACGTGCTAAAGGGACCCGATAATCATTTACCTAATTATTGTGTATTTACATTTAATACTTGATTAATTTAAATACATATTAATTAATAGTCAAAATGAGTTATTTGACTTATATCCTAAATGAATATATGTTTTTAATATTTAATGTAAATATTATACATCTATTTAATATATTTGTATTTGATTAATTAATTGATTATTTAATTGTTAAATGATTAAATTAATTAAAATATAAATATCTTACATTAGGATATTTGATGTAAATGATATTAGTTGCCTTTGTTGACTTAATTAAATATCTAATAAAGTGTTATTTGGATATTTATGCAAGTTGACTAAATTTAAGTGAAATGAAATTGAAATTACAAGTTTTGTTTTTCCTTTGGTGAAATTCGGCCAAGGTGAAAATGTTACAAGTATATATTGTTTTTCTTTTCATTTTATTCTTAACCTAATACACTTTACAAAGACAAACTCCATTGAAGAAACAAAAAGGAAGCTTGTGAAAAGAAAGACAAAATCAAAGAAAGCTTGGATTTTAGTAAGTTTCTTCAATTTACTATTAGAAAGGAAAATGTTCCTTAGGATCTAGGCTTTAACATATGATGTTCTTAGGTTATTTATTTCTTTATTCCTTGTGTTTTTGTTGGTGGAAGTTTTGATGGAAGTGTTGAGCATGTGTGATGAAAGAAGATTGTGACTATTGTAGTTATAAGCTTTCTTTTAAGGTTTTTGGAAACCATGTTGCTAATCTAGAGTTTTTGACCCACTCTTAAATGACCTAGATTTGATATTGAGTTGTTTCATTGTGTTGAGACTTGGATTGGATGGAAGAATGATGATTGAAGTAATTGATTTAACAAATTTGGTCTAATTTGTCCAATTTGATGAAATTGAAAAATTAGGGTTCATGACCAATTCCAAATTTGGGACTTTTCATATATGTTGTGTATTTGGATGTTTATAAGATGCATATAAAGATTCATGTTTATTGGATTTCATCTTGATGTTTTTTGAGACATGAAATGACCAAATGGACAAAATGCCCACCTTAGGAGGCATTCGGCCAATGTAAGAAAAAATGAGGATTTGGTTGCTTTTGGTGTTTTGATGTTTTGAACATGCTAAGTTCATCTTACAAATGATTTAGAATCTTTCAAAATTGATTTGATCAATTTCAGATTAAAATGGACAAAAATACCATGTAAGGGTAATTTGGTAAATTCACTTAAATATGATTTATTGAATTTTATTTCATAATTTTATTATTGGAATATTAAATAAATATGTTTATTTAAAGTCAAGAAAATATGATTTTCCACCGCTTCCGCTGCATTACCGGATTCAACCCCTTAAAAACCCCTACAAAATGGTATCAGAGAGAGTCTGATTCTAGGCCACTTAAAATGATTATCTTTCATTGAATCAATGTTTAATCATGTTTTCTTGACTTTATACATGCTTATTAGAATCTAAATTGGTTAGATTTAGGGTGTATGACACTTAGCGGAAAAATCCCTAATTAATAAGGTTTTAATGTAATTATGTATTTGATGCATGTTATGTGGTCCGTCTTGTCAATACGGTTTATGAATACTTCTCTGTGACTACATCTGAGACCGTGCCTCTGCTGTGAGGGTGTAGCCGACAGAGATTTATTTGTACCGGATGTATATCAGATACTAGGTAAATTCAAGTAAAAGCGGAATTCTGAACGTGCCCTAGCTGTCAGGATTACGTAAGTAACTTGAGTTTATCATTGACGAGTTTAACCTTGGTACGTCTCATTGTGGGCCTGTGATGAGTGGTATTTATACCACTATTTCCCACTCATTTGACCTAATGTTTTGTATTGTTTCTCGAGTTTTATGAATGTTTTGATGTGTTTTGTTGTTATTTTGCAGATAAATAAAGTTTGGACAGCACTGGAAGCAATTTGGGACAAAACCGGACAAAAATGCGTCAACTGGAATTATTTTGCCTTCAGCGCGTCGCGCCGCGCATAGCCTTGGCGTCGCGACTCCCAACCTGCGCCAAAGTTGCTAAAATGCGCCGGGTCCACAAATCAGAATCTGAGAAAAGTTGACTTTGCTAAAATGCGCCTGCCACGTGTCACCATCAAACGGAGATGCTAACGTGCGCCGTGCCACGTGTCAAGATCTCATTGCTTGGACGGCCACTGCCTCACGTGTCATGCCACGTGTCGCCACATCATCGTCCACATCAGCAGCCACGTCAGCAAGTCAACCGAGTCAACGTGCCACGTCATCATCAGCCAATCACAGCGCGCCACGTGTCCACATCTCATTCGTCGGACGGCCGCCGCCCCACGTGTCGCCACGTCACCTTCCACCTCATCACCATGACGCAAGCAATGACGTCATGAACAGTTGACACGTCAGCATGACGTAAGCAATGACGTCATGAACAGTGCCACGTCATCGGATAAGATTCTGAGCCGACCAACCAGCGCGTGACACGTGTCACTGTAGCTGGCGTCGCGACGCGGAACCCTTTAGCGTCGCGACGCCCAGACCCTATCATCGCCTATAAATTGAGCTCGAGATTTCAGAATTCAGTATCCCATCCTCTCTCTTGAATTCTTCCTAAAGAGAGAGTTTCTCTCTCTAGTTTATTTTTATTTTTATTTTACTTTGTAAATAAGTTTTAATTACTTTCTTTAGTAATAATAATTTTACTTTTGAATAGTAGTAGTACTTTATTTTTACCTTTTACTTTCTTTTACAGTTTTTACTATTTACTATTTACTTTTTACAGTTTTTACTATTTACCGTGATGCGGTAATTTCCTTATGTTCTGGTGAAAGGTAATTTCTTTTACTATTACTATTTAGATTAATCTCCCTTAAAAATAATATATTTACTATTTAAATTGGACTTAATCAGGATACCGCCAGATTGGTCGGTTGGAAATAAAATATATATTCCGCCTTTATGGCTGGTTATTTTGGTTCCGCCTTTATGGCTGGTTATTTTGGTTCCGCCTATATGGCTGGTATTAATCACAAGTTTTTATATTATTTTAATGGGAGATATCTAAATAAGTAATAGTAGAAATAATTCCTTTTACCTTAACATTTTCTTTTACTTTTCAGTATTTTTATTTTATGTCTTTTATTTTTATGTTTTTATTAATACTAGTTATGTGTTAGTTAATTAGGGGTTGTGATAACTTTTAATATCACTAGTTTATAAGGGATTATTTTATAGTTTGGGTAATTTATAGGTTTACTTATTAAGTCTTAAGCTTAATGCTTCTTGTTGTCTGATCACCAATAAGATTGATATGGTAAATCTAAAATGAACTAGACATAGGGATTTTATGTTTCAGCCTTAGACTTAATAGCCCACGATCTTCCTTAAGGATAGATAACCCTTTAATAGATTTCCTTACAGGATAGGAATATACCTGTCGGGCGGGGGTAGCCATAATTGGAACTTATACTTAATGAATCCAGATAATGTGGTTGACATAGGAATATGGTTCAATTGGGTTATACTGGGTATTTGTAGTTGACTATCGGAAGAGGCTTTTACATAATTTAGTGTTCCAGGTTAGTAAACTAATTTATTACACAAACATAAAATAATCACTTCATCTTTTAAATGATATTAAAGGAAATCACAACCTTAGATTTTTGTGTCTGTTATTTTCCTTAGTATTTTCTTTTGTCTTTTTATTTATTTAGCAAATCTTCAATCAACCAAATCAATCAAGCAATCAATTCCATTCTCCCTTTTAATTAGATATTTGTAATTAAATAGATTCAATAATTAATAACAACAGTAGGAATTAAGTCCTCGTGGGATCGATATTTTTATACTACTTGAACGATACGTGCGCTTGCGTTATACGTGTGTGTTTACGCCGGTCAAGTTTTTGGCGCCGTTGCCGGGACTTATATTTCTTGAGTTATTAATTTTGAAGCTATCTAATTTACTTGTATCTAATTTTCTTTATTTTTATCTGTAATTTTTATTTCTTCCTTTTGATTTCAGGTGACTTACAAATGGAACATTACTGGGAGATTGAAAGATTACGTGCTTTACAAGAAGATACACCCCAAATCTGGGAACAACAGTCCGGTTTTCTGAGGCCTGTTGTCGAGCCCAATGATTATCACTGGATGCCAGAATCAAGCAATGCTACATTTGTTTATCAGAACGAAATGGGGAGATGTGTGATTTGTGACAGTAATCACCCGAGCGATCAATGTATATATCGATCAGAGTGGGAGAATTTCTGGAGGCAATCATGCTATGAAAAGCCATCACATTTCACAGAACCATATTTTCCATCTTATCCACCATCTACCTTTGATCTTCATCAACAACCAGAACCATTTGAGGAAGATCAATTGATTCACATGTTCAAGGAACAGACAGCTCAATTTGATGCACAAATTCAGAGTCAAACAGCTTCTATACAGAGAATGACAGATCAGATCAGACAATTAACAGAAAACCAGAACTACATACCTCAAGAATCAATTCCAGATGACACTGATGAAGCCTTCAATTACCAATCATTTCACAATGACATCATAACAGAGGATGAGGCTGAGCAGTATCAAGAATCAGAAGTATCAGTTCAGGAACCTGAACCGGCAAAGTCTCGATTTAATTTTTATTATTCTGACTCTGACGAGGAGGAAGCTGATCCATTTTTACCAACTGTACCAACAACGGAGGATCAAACTTTCAAGCCTCAAAACGAAGATCTTGGAGATTCCATTGCAACGATGTTTGAAGAAGATCTTCCTGAACCATCCAATCCAGTCAAATCAGAGGATGAAGACCTAAAATCTAACATTTCTTTTTATCCTCAGGTTAACAATTTTGAAACATGTATTTCACAGATGACAGATGAAGAGCTGAATATGGAAATTTTCAAATATATCTGTGAAGAAAATGTGGAGCAAAAAGAAGAGCAAATGAAAGAGCAAATGTCAGACCAAAACAAAGATCCAGAGCATTCAGGAAAAACATCGCTGTGTTGGGGAATACAAACCAAAGATATCACCCAGAAGTTTGACAGAATGGAACTTCCATTCCAAGTCAAACACCATACGAGACCGCCTGATTTTCTTTCTTTCTTTTCAGGAACCACTGGAGCAACAAAAGTTAAAAAGGTGGCACGAGCACTGAATGAGACAAAACTCTTTTTGCCACTTTACCGTTGGAAGAGACCCTTCAAAAGCAACGCTCACGGGATTGTCTTTAATCGGACATCCAAAACGACATTGAAACCTCCTTAACAGATAGATTTCAGTCACGTCTGGCTGAAGACGAAAAATTCAGCGCTAGCAGTGAGGCAACCCATGCAATTTGCTGTAATTTATTTTTTCATGTTTTGTGTGAACTTTTTAATTTTGTGTGTTATTTTGAAGGGAAAGGCACAAACGGAGCATTTTAAGACAGAAGGAATTGTGTTTGGCAATCAAAGAGAAAAACAATTCATTAGCAAAGACTGAGTAATGAATGAAATCTTGAAATGCATCCTAATGGATTTATATACCAAACGAGTGGCGTATTGCGTACACAATTCTGTTACCTTAATTATTGCTTGATGCTTTTCTGTTGTAATTATCTTTATTTTCGTAGACAGGATCCAGACTTTTTGACATTTTCACGATTTCTTTTGTTGTTTAGCTAACAAACGTCCTTTGGAAGATATTAGTGCTATTATTACTCACCCTTTTTCAGGTACTATAAATTCAGCCCGTCATTGCACTTTTGAAGGCATCTTGATTTGAGAAAGAAATACATAGAAAAATGGAAGCCACTTCAAAAAGACGAGTTGAAAACATCTGTGTGTTTTGCGGTAGTACTGTTGGTACTAAACCACAATACATAGAAGCAGCACGGGAATTGGTCGAGTCTTAGCTGCAAGGAATATGCACTTAATATATGGCGGAGGAAATCTTGGACTTATGGGGATCGTTTCAAAAGCCGTACAGGAGGGAGGCAGTCACGTTTTGGGAATCGTCCCAAAACCCTTGGCAGAGGCAAATCTTATTGGATCATCAAACGGAGAGGAACTGATCGTATCAGGTATGTCTGAACGTTTGGTAGAAATGATTAACCGTGCTGATGCTTTTATTGCTTTGCCAGGTGGCTTGGGAACATTGGAGGAAATTTTTATAGTTCTATCTTGGGCGAACCTGAACATACACCAGAAACCAATTGGTTTGCTCAACGTTGATGGATTTTATGATTTTCTTTGTGTGTTTCTTGATGATGCTCGGAGAAATGGGTTCGTGTCAAAACCTATGAAAGAACTCCTCTTCACTGCCAGACTTGCTCCGGATCTGATAGACCAACTCATAGCCTATGAACCACAAGTTGACCCTATCCTATCAAAGATAAATTGGTCTGAGGACGATCGTGGTAAGAGGCGTCGAATTAATCTGGATCTTAACCTTTAATTTCTTGTAGATTTCAGCTAACCAGGTACAACCTTCTATCTCTCCTTTTACTGTTTAAGACATTGGGGACAATGTCTCATTTAGGTTTGGGGGAGGGGTTTAGTTGATTAGTACCTTGTTTTTAGTTTGTATGTTGTTTTTATTTTTAGTCTAAAATTTTTCGAAAAATACAAAAAAATTGAAAAATTTTCAAAAATTACAAAAAGATTTTGTATTTTTGTGTTTTTATTTTGACTAAAAAGGTGGAATTGGTAAGAGATAGCCGAGTAAGGAATTTCCGCTCCTGATACGTATCTCAACCCATATATTTCAAAACAAGTTAATTTTTGTTTATTTCCTTTTAAATTATTTAATTTGTGAATTCTCCATAAATCTGACTAAAATGGATCTTCATATATTCAGTTGACAGGTATTATGAACTTACATGGAACATACAGTCATGAGATAAAATTGAAAAGTTTGTAAATATCCGTGCTATAGTTTAATTGGAGGCAGCATCTCTAAATAGTGATGGAGTAAAAAAAAAAAAAAAAAAAAAAAAAAAAAAAAAACGTCCGAGATCCGAGTTATTAAGTCTGTAAGGGTGTTTTAACACCTAGTGCCCTAAAACCAACTGGTTTGGGAGTCACTGGCCCAAAGCTCGTTACATGGATCAAAGATGTTGCAAAAATATAAATATCTGAAGTCTGAGTAATTAAGTTCGTAGGGGTGTCTTAACACCTGGTGCCCTAAAGCCAACTGGTTTGGAAGCCACCAACCCAAAGCTCGCTACATAGACGGAAGGTATTGTATATAAATAAAAAATAGAGAAAAAAATCAAGAAAAAAATCAGAAAAATCAGAAAATTATTCCATTACTACAAAAAAAGTGTGAAATCTGATAGAACTTTAGGACAAAATATTACTCTCTTATCAACTGCACTTATGATTGTTGTGGGCAAAAATGAGTTGATTAATATTTTGTTAGCTGTGTATATGAAGAATGGTAAAAATAATCGGAGAATTGACTTATTCGGTAATTTAGAAAGAAACAAAACAACTAGTAACTTGGAGTAGAATTTTCACATGATTAGTCATTAACTTTCTTTATTCTCTTTTCGCTTGTCTTTTTGCTTTTGTGTGCATTAGTTTTACTAACTTTTTACTTTTGTAAAATGTTTGTGGGTATCATTGCTGTAAACCCTCACGAGACTACAACTCGTCCACTAGGGACACCTAGGGGTTTAAAGGCTTGTTGCATACGCTAAATGCAACCGTGATCCCTACGAAAGTGCTAGGCTTAGTTAAAGTTTATTTTCTTGTTATTTTATTTTCTGTTTTGCTCGAGGACTAGCAAAATGTTAGGTTTGGGGGTGTGATGAGTGGTATTTATACCACTATTTCCCACTCATTTGACCTAATGTTTTGTATTGTTTCTCGAGTTTTATGAATGTTTTGATGTGTTTTGTTGTTATTTTGCAGATAAATAAAGTTTGGACAGCACTGGAAGCAATTTGGGACAAAACCGGACAAAAATGCGTCAACTGGAATTATTTTGCCTTCAGCGCGTCGCGCCGCGCATAGCCTTGGCGTCGCGACTCCCAACCTGCGCCGAAGTTGCTAAAATGCGCCGGGTCCACAAATCAGAATCTGAGAAAAGTTGACTTTGCTAACATGCGCCTGCCACGTGTCACCATCACAACGGAGATGCTAACGTGCGCCGTGCCACGTGTCAAGATCTCATTGCTTGGACGGCCACCGCCTCACGTGTCATGCCACGTGTCGCCACATCATCGTCCACATCAGCAGCCACGTCAGCAAGTCAACCGAGTCAACGTGCCACGTCATTATCAGCCAATCACAGCGCGCCACGTGTCCACATCTCATTCGTCGGACGGCCGCCGCCCCACGTGTCGCCACGTCACCTTCCACCTCATCACCATGACGCAAGCAATGACGTCATGAACAGTTGACACATCAGCATGACGTAAGCAATGACGTCATGAACAGTGCCACGTCATCGGATAAGATTCTGAGCCGACACCAAGCGCGTGACACGTGTCACTGTAGCTGGCGTCGCGACGCGGAACCCTTTAGCGTCGCGACGCCCAGACCCTATCAACGCCTATAAATTGAGCTCGAGATTTCAGAATTCAGTATCCCATCCTCTCTCTTGAATTCTTCCTAAAGAGAGAGTTTCTCTCTCTAGTTTATTTTATTTTTATTTTACTTTTGTAAATAAGTTTTAATTACTTTCTTGTAATAATAATTTTACTTTTGAATAGTAGTAGTACTTATTTTTTTACCTTTTACTTTCTTTTACAGTTTTTACTATTTACTATTACTTTTTACAGTTTTTACTATTTACCGTGATGCGGTAATTTCCTTATGTTCTGGTGAAAGGTAATTTCTTTTACTATTACTATTTAGATTAATCTCCCTTAAAAATAATATATTTACTATTTAAATTGGACTTAATCAGGATACCGCCAGATTGGTCGGTTGGAAATAAAATATATATTCCGCCTTTATGGCTGGTTATTTTGGTTCCGCCTTTATGGCTGGTTATTTTGGTTCCGCCTATATGGCTGGTATTAATCACAAGTTTTTATATTATTTTAATGGGAGATATCTAAATAAGTAATAGTAGAAATAATTCCTTTTACCTTAACATTTTCTTTTACTTTTCAGTATTTTTATTTTATGTCTTTTATTTTTATGTTTTTATTAATACTAGTTATGTGTTAGTTAATTAGGGGTTGTGATAACTTTTAATATCACTAGTTTATAAGGGATTATTTTATAGTTTGGGTACTTTATAGGTTACTTATTAAGTCTTAAGCTTAATGCTTCTTGTTGTCTGATCACCAATAAGATTGATATGGTAAATCTAAAATGAACTAGACATAGGGATTTTATGTTTCATCAGCCTTAGACTTAATACCCACGATCTTCCTTAAGGATAGATAACCCTTTAATAGATTTCCTTACAGGATAGGAATATACCTGTCGGGCGGGGGTAGCCATAATTGGAACTTATACTTAATGAATCCAGATAATGTGGTTGACATAGGAATATGGTTCAATTGGGTTATACTGGGTATTTGTAGTTGGACTATCGGAAGAGGCTTTTACATAATTTAGTGTTCCAGGTTAGTAAACTAATTTATTACAACACAACATAAAATAATCACTTCATCTTTTAAATGATATTAAAGGAAATCACAACCTTAGATTTTTGTGTCTGTTATTTTCCTTAGTATTTTCTTTTGTCTTTTTATTTATTTAGCAAATCTTCAATCAACCAATCAATCAAGCAATCAATTCCATTCCTCCCTTTTAATTAGATATTTGTAATTAAATAGATTCAATAATTAATAACAACAGTAGGAATTAAGTCCTCGTGGGATCGATATTTTTATACTACTTGAACGATACGTGCGCTTGCGTTATACGTGTGTGTTTACGCCGGTCACCTGCCTTCGCAGCGACAACGAGAAACTACCAGGACCGAAAACCCAGGAGTCATTAGAGAATGATTGACAAATGAGTTGTCTACCTGATGAATATACGTAGGCGAGACCGTGCCTCTGCTGTGAGCCGAAATATATTCACGGGATCCACCTTTCACTATTTGTATTTAATTTAAATATTAAATCTTTATATTCTGTTTGGGGACTACAGTATTGCATGATTTAGTGAGAGGGGAATTTTTAGATTAAAAATCCATGATCTAGTTTATGCTTTTGATATTATATGAAACTGCTTATTTTCTGCTAACCATTTTTCGTGATCTATATGATAGATTAGCGATGGCGGCACAATCCACAAATCAGTTTGCGCGTATGCTTGATGCGAACAAACTGAAAGGCGCTGAGAACTTCGCTGACTGGGAATTGGATTTGAGGATTGTCCTCGATTCCGAAAAGCTGGGATATGTTTTTGAGGGTCTGTTGCCCCTTGTTGTGGGTGCGGATGCTTCGGAGGAGGAACGCCAAGTTTTTGAAACTTGGAAGAATGATGATTTAAGGGTTAAATCGTACATCCTTAGTTCACTGTCTCCGAAACTCAAGCAACAGTACTATGGTATGCTAGATTCTTATAGTATGATTACGCGATTGAGACAATCGTTTGAGAACCAAGAACAAGTGATTGTTCACAAAGTCGCCATGGAACTGTTCCATGCGCGTCTGGATTAGGGGAAAAATGTTAGCCCACATGTTCTTCATATGATCGATTTGATCGATCAATTGAGGCAACATAATCTCATCTTGAATGACGTTCTCGGTAGGAGTGTCATTCTTGGTTCACTTCCAGCTTCATTTCGCCAGTTCTTGATGTACTTCAACATGAACGGGACTGTCTGTACCTACCAGAAGCTACATAGGATGTTGCTCACGGCAGAAGAGGATCTTAAGAAGGGAGTACCGACTCGCCCACCTAGATCTACTTCTCTATCTGCTTCTTCCCAAGGATGGTCCAAGGGAAAGAAGAAGAAAGGGAAGAAGAAGATTGGTAAGCCCAAGAGGGCTTTTGAAGACAAATGCCACCACTGCGGCAAAGTCGGGCATTGGAAAAGGAACTGTCCTGATTACATCGCCCAGCTGAGGAGAGATAGAGCATCTACATCAGGTACATTTATTTTTCCAGTTATTGATTTATCTTTGGCTTGTGAAGCCGTTACATCCAACCGGATTTTAGATTCTGCTTGTCCCATTCACATTTGCAATTCGTTGCAGGTGCTGAAGGAAAGTAGGAGGCTGAAGCCCGGGGAGATGCAGTTGCGGTTCGGGAGTGGAGACTCTTTGGATGCAGTTGTAGTGGGAGTATGCGAGATCTCATTGCCGAATGGGACACTTTTGTTAAATGAATGCCATTTTGTACCTGGATGTGTAGCTAATATTATATCACTTTTTGTATTGGATACAGAAGGCTTTTGTATTAATATTAAGAACAGTTCTTTATATTATATGATAGTAATAATATTCAGATCCTTTGTTGTCCAAACCAGCATGGTCATTATACATTGCAAACTTCTAAAGATATATTAAATACTGGAGTTAATAAACGTAGTTTACCTGTAATTAATAATACTGAACTTTGGCATATGAGACTTGGTCACATTGGCGTTAAACGCCTTACCCAATTGGTTAGGAATGGTTTGATACCAGATCTTACAATTGAATCCTATCCAACTTGTGAATCCTGTATTCAGGGTAAGATGACCAAAGCCCCATTTTCTGGTGTTGGATACCGCGCCGCTAACTTACTGGAACTCATACATTCTGATGTATGTGGTCCACTAAGTCAAACTGCTCACAGTAGTTATTCATACTTCGTTACCTTTACCGATGATCTGTCACGGTACGGTTATGTCTATTTGATACGACATAAATCGGAAACCTTTGAAAAGTTCAAAGAGCTTCGAAATGAAGTAGAAAAAAAAACTGGTAAATATATTAAATGCCTTCGATCAGATCGAGGCGGCGAATATATGAGTGGTGAGTTCATGGATTATATGAAGGAGAATGGGATTCTCGCTCAATATACTCCTCCAGGGTACCCACAGCACAATGGAGTGTCTGAGAGGAGAAATCAGACTTATTGGATATGGTCCGATCAATGTTGAGTTTCACAGATTTGCCCTATTACTTATGGGGCTACTATCTCTTAACAGCCGCACATCTTTGAACAGATTCTTCAAAAGCTTTTCCTACTGTTGGTTTCTATAATATGTCCCAAGGAAAGATTAAGCATTCATGAATACCACAAAAGAATATATAATAAAAGACGAAGTATGGCGAATCATACTTACAAGCTTTGTTGATGAAGAAAATCAAACCAAATGGAAGCTCCAAGGTGGATGACTTTCGGCCAAGGAAGACAAGAAGAAGAACTCCAAGCTTTGTGTATTCCTTGCTCTATGAATGGTTTCCCTATCACCTCTTTTGATCCCTTGAAGTGCTAGCCTTGTATGTTCCAAACAATAACCTTTTCTTCAAGCTTTTGGCAACCAAAATGAAGAAGATAAGACCAAAAACTGCATGCAGTTTTCGGCTAAGTGAGAGAGAGAAAGAGAGTTTTTCTTTTTGTTCTTATTGATTTTTGATTCCAAAAATCAATTTATATTTATGCCATAAATATTTATTAATATAAAAATCTATGACACAGCCATGCAAAGGCTTAGAGTGTCAAACACTCTAATTCCATGCATAACATTTGAGTGAATTACCCACTATCACCATGCAATGCAATCACATCAATATAATAATACATATAATGACATGTGTCATGTGGGCCCCACACGTTTCCAATGAAAAGTGGGCCCACGTGCACTCACGCGTTCGGGTTCGATATTTCCCGAATACCGAACTTCGTTTCCGACGTTAATTAAATCGAATTTAAATAAATAATCGCTCCTAGCGAAATTATTATTTACGTCGCTCACGAATTAATTCTAATTAACTCGTATGCCCGAATTAAAATCTAATTTTAATTTCGCGTCGAAATCGAATTTCCATTATTATAATCGAATATAATAATTTTTACTGATTAATTCCAATTAATCGTTCTCTCTCTCTAAATAGGCACTTTATCTGAGATACAGTTTTCTTCTCTGCAATTATCCAAAGATTTTAAGTTCGAATCAAATATCTAGGTGAATCTTCAGGAAGCGACCCAAGAGATCTCCGATATGTTGGCAGTTATACGGTCGTCGGTAATCCGAACACGCACGTACCTCGTACTACGTTCTTACCGATTCACAAGACAGGTTGGCTTCTAGCAAAGCGCCATGCCTACCCAATTCTCCAGAAATATTCTTATAGGAATATAAGATCTATATCAAGCGTAGTATACCGTAGTATTGGCGTACATCGATCCAGTATCGGATGATCACATGCTAGGCCTGGGGCTTGGGATGTTCTGCCCCGTACGAAACATATGTCGGACATCAAGCAACTAGTCTCTTTAAATCGGACAATCCTGACTTGTCATATTGTCCCGACGGTTGCAACAAACCTTTTATAGAGTACTAGTTCTGTGTCCTGCGTGATCATCACCTCCATAATGTCTTGAAGCGATACTTCCATCTTGACATCACATCCAGTACACTACGATTCTCGATAAAACCCATAAGAGGTGTACACAGAACCGGTCAAGGTCCCCAACCACCAAAACCAAATTTTACCGATTGTCGCAAGTACTATCGATGTAAGTCTCAGGTAAGACCATATACACCCACCCTGATGCGGCCTCCCCATAGACACGCAGACATACTACCAATGAGATTCCGCGGGGTCTATCCAGAGCGAAGCTGTTTCCGTACCATCGTTAACCCACCTCTATCGCACTTGTCATAAGTTCCAATACTTAATATATGAGAACTATGCTGTTTGTGCCCTCACAACGTGCACAAGCGCAAATACTAGTCTATTCCGCATTATCGATGTCCAGTCTCGATAATACTACGGTTAGGGATTTTAATGATTAAACCTCTATGGATTGATACTGTCTCATATCATCTCAATCCAGTACTAATCATATGGACTTTCGCCATTATATATCAAAGTAAATAACATTTACAAATGGCAAAAGTCAATTTCATTATCACATAGTTAATTTGGTACAATAATACATATCATTTACAAACATTGACGCTATGGGACATAATGTCTAAACACCTACGACTCTGTATCAGATATGGTTCGGTAGGAGACCAAATCTTAATTATATTAAGGTTCGGGGTTGTCCTGCCTATGTCAGGGTGACTCAGTAAGATAAGTTTTCGCCTCGAGGGCAAAAGTTTAGGTTTGTCGGATATCCTTCGAATACGAGGGGATATCTATTCTATGATATCGAGCATCAAAATGTGTTCGTAGCTCGCTTCGCAAAATTTCTAGAAGTAGAATTTTTGTCAGAAGGTGGTAATCATAGACAGGTTGAGCTTGATGAAGTCCAACCTGAAAACAACGAACCAACGGAAGAACCTGAAGTTCAAGTAGATGAAGGACCTTCAACACACACACTCCGTAGGTCGGAAAGGGTATCTAGACCTCCTGAACGCTTGTATTTGATACAAGAAAAGAGTCTGGATGTTCTCTTAGTTGAAGAGACAGATCCTTTCACCTATAGAGAATCGATGTTGGACATCGACTCCGTGAAATGGCAAAGTGCCATGAAATCCGAGATAGACTCAATGCATGAGAATCAAGTTTGGGACTTGGTTCCGCTTCCCGAAGGAATTGTTCCTATTGGTTGTAAATGGGTTTACAAGAGGAAGTGCGGGCCTTATGGTAAGATTGAGACTTACAAGGCCCGACTGGTAGCAAAAGGTTACACGCAGCGACCTGGCGTCGACTACGATGAAACTTTTTCACCAGTTGCAATGCTTAAGTCTATTCGGATTTTGCTTTCTATAGCTGCGTATCATGATTACGAGATTTGGCAAATGGATGTCAAAACGAATTTTCTAAATGGATTTCTTGATGAAGAAATCTATATGGAACAGCCGGAAGGTTTTTGCGTCCAGCGAAAACTCGGGCATGGTGTGTAAGCTTAAGAAGTCCATTTATGGACTTAAACAAGCTTCACGAAGTTGGAATCTTCGATTCGATGAGATTATTAGATCGTCTGGTTTTCTCAAGAATTCGGAAGAATCCTGTGTGTATCAGAAGGCCAGTGGGAGCATGGTCGTATTTTTAGTCCTATATGTTGATGACATCCTAATCATTGGGAATGATTTAGGTATGTTACAAAGCGTCAAAGCGTATCTCTGTAAGAATTTCTCCATGAAGGACCTGGGAGAAGCTTTCTATGTTTTAGGGATAAAACTCTATAGAGATAGACAAAGGAGGCTGATTAGGTTATCCCAATCAATGTACATAGATAAGATCTTAGAACGGTATTGTTTTGGTAACTGTAAGACAGAAAACATACCGTTCAGACATGGGATTCATATTTCAAGGAAGATGTGTCCACAAACAGAAGATGAGAAGGTTAGAATGTCTAACCAACCTTATGCTTCGTGTTTGGGTAGCATAATGTATTCCATGTTATGTACGAGGCCTGATATCAGTTTCGCTGTTAGCGTAACTAGTCGATATCAGTCCAATCCAGGTAATGACCATTGGATGGCCATTAAACATATCCTAAAGTGTCTCAAAGGTACCAAGGATAAGTTAATAATTTATGGAGGAAACGAACTGCAGGTAAATGGGTATACAGACTCCGATTTTCAATCGGATCCCTATGATAGAAAGTCTACATCTGGATTTGTCTTTACCCTTAACGGAGGTGCAGTTTGTTGGAAGAGTTCCAAACAGGGATCGACAGCAGATTCCACCACTGAGGCGGAATATATTGCAGCTTCTGAAGCTGCAAAAGAGGCTGTGTGGATAAAGAACTTTATCACAGAATTGGGAGTTGTCCCAAGTATCGAGAATGCGATTCCGTTATACTGTGATAATACTGGAGCCATTGCGCAAGCAAAGGAACCGAGGGCGCATCAGAAGTCGAAGCATGTGGAACGCAAGTACCACATCATTCGAGAGATCGTGTCGCGAGGGGATATTGTCGTGTGTAAGGTACCGAGTGAAGATAATGTAGCAGACCCGCTGACGAAGGCCATACCTCCGAAGTTGTTTGATAAACACGTGGAGTCGATGGGTATTAGATACAATCGATATTGGCACTAGAGCAAGTGGGAGATTTTGTTGGGGTTGGTGCTCAGAGTGCCAATTCCCGGTTGTATTTCTTTTGAATACTTCAGTAAAACATTATTATTATGAATAATATATATGCAGTTTCTATAATATAATCTATCTTATTAATGGTAAAGACGTAATGACCTTAGAATGATTAGTCATGGTACTGTTGCAAAAGCGTTGCAACTGACATTGAGTAGTATCATGACGTTGTCATTCTCAGATTGTTTCCTGGTCAAGGTTTACACTACTTGGTCAGTATAGTAAACCCGTTGAGACCAGTACATGTCGTATACTGGAATATATTATTCCAATGGTTTCTCAATGAACCATTAGTCTTGGAGACTAGTATAGACATGTAGGTGTTTATAGCGGATAAACACTGACTGAACGACTCACCGAAGATTCTTAATGGATGGTACACCAGCGTCAATAAGAATCTTCTCGGGTTAAGTAGCACTTGTGATTCTTATACTTGAGATGCCATTGTGGGCACATGAGACATCTTCTACACTTAGATGGCAGTCACGTCACCGATCTATTTAGATCAGACCTCCGCCTGTTCGTTGGGTGTAGACAGATCCTCAGGGTGTCCTATGTGTATCAAGATAGGATCCGTCAGTTCTGTGTATCAGAGCATAGGTAGTCCATATGATTAGCAATCAGATAAAACCATGGGCCCGTGGTAAAATTTAGAAGCTGGTTCTAAACATTCTTTTAGAGATTGCTAATGGAATAGTCGACTGGATAATCCCCGTAGAGATTTGACGTTTACATCTATGTCTCTGGGATTTATCCGGATACCTGTGACGAAGGAATTATACATTTGCCATGACCTCGACCTATATGGTTCAGCGAGATTATCCGTGATCGTCATAATCTACGGGTGGATAGATTATGGACACGAAATTAGATTTCGTGACGGATATACCTGAATCTAGAGAGTCTCAATAATGAAACATACTCGTAGAGCACTAGAGCAACATTAGTAAATAATATTGATTATTTATAAAGTCGTTTAAAGGTTAAACGCAAATACGTGCTAAATGGACCCGATAGTCATTTACCTAATTATTGTGTATTTACATTTAATACTTGATTAATTTAAATACACATTAATTAATAGTCAAAATGAGTTATTTGACTTATATCCTAAATGAATATATGTTTGTATTTGATTAATTAATTGATTATTTAATTGTTAAATGATTAAATTAATTAAAATATAAATATCTTACATTAGGATATTTGATGTAAATGATATTAGTTGCCTTTGTTGACTTAATTAAATATCTAATAAAGTGTTATTTGGATATTTATGCAAGTTGACTAAATTTAAGTGAAATGAAATTGAAATTACAAGTTTTGTTTTTCCTTTGTGAAATTCGGCCAAGGTGAAAATGTTACAAGTATATATTGTTTTTCATTTCATTTTATTCTTAACCTAATACACTTTACAAAGACAAACTCCATTGAAGAAACAAAAAGGAAGCTTGTGAAAAGAAAGACAAAATCAAAGAAAGCTTGGATTTTAGTAAGTTTCTTCAACTTACTATTAGAAAGGAAAATTCCTTAGGATCTAGGCTTTAACATATGATGTTCTTAGGTTATTTATTTCTTATTCCTTGTGTTTTTGTTGGTGGAAGTTTTGATGGAAGTGTTGAGCATGTGTGATGAAAGAAGATTGTGACTATTGTAGTTATAAGCTTTCTTTTAAGGTTTTTGGAAACCATGTTGCTAATCTAGAGTTGTTGACCCACTCTTAAATGACCTAGATTTGATATTGAGTTGTTTCATTGTGTTGAGACTTGGATTGGAAGGAAGAATGATTATTGAAGTAATTGATTTAACCAATTTGGTCTAATTTGTCCAATTTGATGAAAATTGAAAAATTAGGGTTCATGACCAATTCCAAATTTGGGGCTTTTCATATATGTTGTGTATTTGGATGTGTATAAGATGCATATAAAGTTTCATGTTGATTGGATTGCATCTTGATGTGTTTTGAGACATGAAATGACCAATGGACAAAATGCCCACCTTATGAGGCATTCGGCCAATGTAAGAAAAATGGGGATTTGGTTGCTTTTGGTGTTTTGATGTTTTGAACATGCTAAGTTCATCTTAGAAATGATTTAGAATCTTTCAAAATTGATTTGATCAATTTCGGATTAAAATGGACAAAAATACCAAGTAAGGGTAATTTGGTAAATTCACTTAAATATGATTTATTGAATTTTATTTCATAATTTGATTATTGGAATATTAAATAAATATGTTTATTTAATTAATCCGAGAAAAAATTTTGAAATCGAAAATACGATTTTCCACCGCTTCCGCTGCGTTACCGGATTCAACCCCCTAAAAACCCTACAAGAATCCATCCTCATTTATAGTTGATACAACAGCTCAGCTTCTTCGTCAGAGTCAGAATCTGAATAATAAAAATCAATCGAGACTTTGCCTGTTCGGGTTCCTGAACTGATACCTCTGGTACTTGATTCTGCTCAGCCTCCTCCTCTGCTAAAGTGTTATCGTGAAATGCTTGGTACTCGAAGGCTTTATCTGAAAATGGTTCTTGAGGTATGTAGCTCTGGTTCTCGGTTAATTGTCTGATCTGATCTGTCATTCTCTGTATGGATTCTATTTGACTCTGAATTTTTGCATCCATTTGAGCTGTCCGTTCTTTGAACCAATCTTTGAGCATGTGCATCATCCGATCTTCCTCGGATGGTTCTGGTTCTTGCTGAAAATCATAGGTGGATGGTGGATAAGATGAAAAATGTGATGGTTCTTCGTACCATGAAGGATTTTGATAGCTCTGCCACCGTGGATTGTAGTTGTACTCGCATTGATCTCTTGGGTGGTTACCATTACATATGTCACATCTCCCCATTGTGTTCTGATGAGCAAATGTAGTATTACTTAATTCTGGCATCAAGTGATAGTCGTTGGGCTGTACAACAGGCCTCAGAAAATCGGATTGTTGCTCCCAGATGTGGGGTGTATTTTCTTGTAAAGCACGTAATCTCTCAATCTCCCAATAGTGTTCCATTTTCAACCACCTGAAAAATAAACGAAAGAAATAAAATTACAAATAAAAAAATAAAGAAAATTAGATACAAGTAAATTAGATAGCTTCAAAATTAATAACTCAAGAAAAATAAGTCCCCGACAACGGCACCAAAAACTTGACCGGTACATTCACACATGTATAACGTAAGCGCACGTATCGCTCAAGTAGTATAAAAATATTGATCCCACGAGGACTTAATTCCTACTGTTGTTACTAATTATTGAATCTATTTATTTACAAGTATCTAAATATAGGGAGAATGTAATGATTGCTTTTGGTTGGTTGAATGTGGATTTTTCTTAAATAAAATAAAAATAGACTCAAAAGAAAATACTAAGGAAAATAAATAAAAGACTCAAAAGATCTAGGGTCGTGACTCCACACAATATTTTCCTAAAGATGAATTGACTCTCTTATTTATGTGTAGTAAATTAATTTGCTAACCTGGAACACGAAATTATGCAAAAGCCTCTTCCGATGATCAGACGCAAATACCAATATAACCCAATTGAACTATATTCCTATGTCAACCACATTACCTGGATTCATTAATACCAAGTTCCAATTATGGCTACCCCCGCCCGACATGTATATTCTTATCCTGTAAGGAAATCTATTAAAGGGTTATCTATCCTCAAGGAAGATCGTGGGTTATTGAATCTAAGGCTGAAACCTAAAATCTCTATGTCTAGTTTATTTTAAGTTTACCCCATCAATCTTATTAATGGCTAGTTAACAAGACGCATTAAACTTAAGACTCAATAAACAAACTAAAGAACTACCCATAAAAAGAAAATTAATTATTAAGTGTGTGTATTGTGTGTCATCACTTCCCTAGACTAAAAATAATACACTGGGGTTGGGGGATCCACTTTTACTATTTATAATTTAGATATCTCCCTTACTATAATACATAAATTAAAGATGATATTACCGACCAGTCATAAAGGCGGTATCTTCATTAAATTAGATTTTAATTAAGTCCGACCAGCCATAAAGGCGGTATTATTATTTGTCCATAAACCAGCCATATAGGCGGTAATTATCTGTCACCTAAAGACCGGCCATATAGGCGGTGCCACTTTATGCCAAATAAATAAAATCAGCCATTAAGGCGGTAATCTTTTTAATTTGAATTATAATTCCTATATTATAAATAAGAGAGATTAATCTAAATTAAAATAATAAAAGTTTCACCCTTCCCCCCAGCGGAAATCTAACTACTAAACATAAAAGGAAAGAGAAGAAGAAGAAGAAGAACTACTACTGTTACTGAAAATAAAAATGCATAAATTAAATACTGAAAATAAATACAAACAAGATGCAATCCTTAAATTCCTTACAAAAACCTAAGGAACGCATCAAAGAAAAGAAAGGAAGATAAAAGAAAGGAAACTACTACTATTACTAAAAAGAAAAATACATAATTTAAATTACTGAAATTAAACAAACAAGATGGAATCCTTAAATTCCTTACAAAAACTTAAGGCAAGCATGAGAATTACAAATGAAATGGCTTGGTATTTATAGAAAAACCTAAAGGCTTCCACCAATTGCTCCACCAAACACTCCACCAAACTTGCCACAAAACACTCCACCAAACACTCCACCAAATATGGCACCAAACATGGCACAAAACACTCTTGCATGTTTTGTGGAAGTTTGACAATTTTTATTTTTTTATTTTATTAATTTTATATTATATTTTGAAAATGACTATAGTAATTACTCAAAATATACGGGATTGTTCATTAATGTAGGCCTTCAAAACTTCCGAATTCGAAAGTATTTTGACTTTCAAAGTTGTAGATCTTCGAGTCTTCTTTAATCTTCAACTTGAATCAGCTCAATTGGACATCGGAAAAAAAGGTTATGGCCAAAATACGAAAATTGTGCAAAACTAGAAATTTTGACTCCACTCCGTGACGCGTATAGTAAAATTTCGTTTTTGACCTTTTTTCCTCTGAATTTCATCGTTTTATCTCCGAGTTGATTCCATTAAGTCCTAATATTATTTTTATCTACAAAATAAACAAAAACACATCCAAACGTTCATAAAACTCGAGAAACTATACAAAATATTAGGCTAAATGAGTGGGAAAAAGTGATATAATTACCACTCATCACCATCAGCATTACGCTTTATTTTAAGAACCCATTTGTTCTTGGCAGATTTCCGTCCTTTGGGTAGATCAACCGATTCCCAAACTTGGTTGGACCTCATTGACTTCATCTCTTCTTCCATTGCTTTCATCCATTTTTCCTTAGCAGGACACTGAAGAGCCTCTCTTATGTTTCTAGGTTCTTCATCATCTTGAGATAGAATCATAAAGGTTTCTCCTTCGATATCGAAATGATGTTGAGGAATGCCTATACGATTACTACGCCGCAATTGGGATTCTAGTGGTGGAACTGATTCCTCACTTTCAATATTATTCCCATTTGAATAATGCACATTGCTTCCACTTGGAATATATACATCACTCCCACTCGGATCACGTAAAGAAGACTTATGTGAAACTAATTCATTATTTTGAGATTCATGTGAAATAAATTCATCATGTTTTCTTAAATCACTCATACTTGAATTAGGTAAACCCGAGTGTTCACCAATCATGTGATCCATGTGATCATAAGTTTCATATAGAGATAAATCTTGACCTATCTCACCCTGCTTAGGAAAATCATTTTCTAAAAATGTGATATCTCGTGATTCAAATTCTATCACGCCTCCACTTTCATGTTCACCTATGCAAACATATCTTTTTGATTGTTCAGAATATCTTATGAATATACTTTTTTTTCCTCTTGGGCCTAACTTTCCATGTTCGTGATAACGCACATGAACATAGGCCGCACAACCCCAAGGTTTTAGAAAGTGAATATCTGGTTTACGACCTGTCCATAACTCATATGGTGTGGTGGAGACATATTTTGATGGCACACTGTTAAGTACATATGTGGCAGTTAATAATGCATCACCCAAATAGGTTATAGGCAAATTTACTTGAGCCATCATAGACCTAACTATCTAAAGAATATTTCTATTTCTTCTTTCCGTAACACCATTTTGTTGAGGAGTAGTAGGAGTAGTCAACTGATGACTAATTTCTTTTTCATCACATAATTCTCTGAACTGATCAGATAAGTACTGACGACCACGATCAGTGCGTAGTGCTTTAATTTTCTTGTCCAATTGATTTTCTGTTAAATTTATAAATTTCTTGAAATATTCTAATGCTTTGGATTTATGAGCAATCAAATAGACATAACTAAAGCGTGTAAAATCATCTATGAATGTGATGAAATAAGATGCTCCATGCCTAGCCCTGACATTCATTGGACCACAGATATCTGAATGAATTAATTGTAATGGAAATTCTACTCTAGTCCCTTTTCCAAATGTTTTCTCGCAGTTTTTCCGACCAAGCAATATTCACAGGTTGACAATTCTACCTTTCCAATATTTCCCAGAAAGCCTTCTTTGGCTAATTTGTTAATTCTTTGCTGGCCAATGTGGCCAAGTCTAGCATGCCACACAATTACATCACTTTCATTATTGACAGGTTAAGTAACAAACGAAAAACTGGAATTGTGATTGAAACATTCAACACTCAATACAATAAAACCATCAAGAAAATAACCAGAACCATAGTGTATTGTACCTAAGTACAAATCAACACCAAATTTATAGAAGTTCAAATTGAAACCTAAATTAACCAAAACCAACACAGAAACTAAATTCCGATAAATTTGTGGAGCAAACAATACATCATGTAGTAGTAAAGTTTTTCCACCATGCATGACTAACTTGCATGTTCCTATTCCTTTGACTTCAACACGAGAGTTGTTGCCAACATTTATCCACTTCACCCCAGGTGAAATTCGTCGAAATTCCACGAAGGCATCTCTATCATTCGCTACATGGTCTGTGGCTCCTGAGTCTATAGTCCACAAAGGATTAGATTCAGTTAGAAAGATTAAACTTGAAACAAATATTTCATTTAAATATGCACGAAAGGTATTCACCTTTTTTGGCTCAGTGCAGTCACGAGCAAAATGACATTTCTTACCACAGTTAAAACATTTAACCTTTGCCATATTTTTCTTTTTGGTAGGACATTTTCCTTTCACATGTTGATTGGTTTTCTGTTTCTTTTCTGGCTTGGAATAATTTTGTTCTTTTCCGAACTAGAACCCACCACCATGAAATTTTATTTTCTTCTTGAAACCCTCAGGTTTGCTAGTTTATGTCATATACACTTCAGTATTTGACTTAGCAGCCACAAGTAGGTCGCTTTCTAATTCAAGGTGACTTTTAGCATCATCAAAGGTTTTGATGCTCTCATTGTGGGTCAAATGCATCTTCATATGCTCCCAGCTATTTGGAAGAGAACAAATGACCGCTTGGACTTTCTGTTCATCCGTAAGAACATGTCCAGCATCTGCCAGTTTAGTAATAATGTTTGACATTTGCCTCAAGTGACATAGTGAACTTGAGACGTTTCTTGTATGTGTCAAACTTGATTGTTAGTGACCTGAGTTTGGTTAATGATGTACTACCAAACTTTTCAGCTAGTGTGGACCACTTGTCCTTAGCCATGTCATATTTCCTGAACTCTTTCATTAGGTCATTATTTATACTTCTCAGCAAGGTAATGCGGGCAATGGAATTCTTTTTCTTCCAGGCCTCATAAGCCTTTCGGTCTCGCCTGTGTTGGGCCGTAGTGCCCTGTTCAGGTTCATCCATGCTCATTTTCAAAGTTTCAAGAACCTCTTGTTCTTCTAGCACATATTGGATTTTCATGCTCCAAATTTCATAATTATCGCCATTCAATTTCTCACCCTTGTTGAGTTCAGCAATAATGTTCTTTGTTGCGGTAGTCATATTAAAAACACAAAGTTTCTACAGACATTCATGCAAAATTGTTAATACTTTTGTCTTTTTTTATCATGAAAGAAATTATGTTTAATAAGATTTCTCAATGGAGTTAGAGTCATAAGGCCACTATGTGTCCAATCATCATCCAATTACCCAATATAAAAATATTATCAACATAATCAATCATGTAAAATCATTTTCTAAAAATTACATAAATTCTTAGAACATCTTAATCATGCGACTATTGTACATGACAATCATTGATTTAATTACATAAATTAAATTCAACATGAAACTTTCATATATATAAATACAATTGTTGACGGCGGATTTCAGTCTCAGGGGCAATATGGGTTTTTTACTCCCGAGACAATCCTCCTGCAACTGTGAATTTGTTTTGTTTATGGGAAACCAAAAGCAAATTTGGAAAAAGATAGATAAATACACCAATCAATAAAGAGATTTAACGTGGTTCGGCGGATCAGATCCAACCTACATCCACGGGCACAGAACGGACGATTTTTTATTACCGAAATATGTTTCTCTGATCTGTTTTGTGTTTACAAGTCTAATTCTCTCTTGTTCTCTTCTCAACTCTTTCTTTTTTACAAGCACGCTTTCCCCTCAAATTTATAATAGCAAAGAAACATTTTTTTCTTTTTCTCATAAGAATTCTTAGTCGAAACTACATTCACTTCCTTTATCCTATTAGGACACTGACTTATCAACTTTTCCCCATGAAAGTAGGATAAATTATCTTCTTATCCGTAAAAATAGGATGTCTTATCTTCTAGAGCATATCTCGCCATATTCTCGGTCTTCATGAGGTCGGATACAATGGTCCTTTGAACTGAGAATGCTGCTATCGATCTGATAATGCCCGACCATCAGGTCTAGAGTGGTCGGTTATAGATTATAAAGTGCTCGGCCCCTACTGTTGGCTTTTAGTGGTCGGGTCAGCATTGATGATCTTGACCAAGAAGGGAATTACCTTTTTACCCCTGCCGTACTGCTTAAATATCATAGGGCCTGAAAATACCATCAATATCTATCCCTAGTTCTCGGTTCCAATGAGTATACAAGTTGGTGTCAGGAACTACATAAAAAGAATAGTACTTCTGATGGAGTGACGGCTTTTTTTACATGTTTCTATTCCACTTTTTATCTTTCATAATCTGCTCCGAATAATTTCCTGCAAACGATCACTTGAGGCCCGGCCATGGGGGACAACCCGAGCCGTAAATTAGATAATGCGGTGGGACTTAGCCCGACTCCGAGCTGGGAGAAACACTTGGCTCTGGGGGAATGTTACGTCCCCAGTCTAAAGAGACAGACTCAGTGGGACGTAACTCGA
>SKCR01042288.1:0-58320 GCA_019454045.1 Zanthoxylum bungeanum
AGGTTGGTTAGACATTCTAACCTTCTCATCTTCTGTTTGTGGACACATCTTCTTTGAACGATGAATCACATGTCTGAACGGTATGTTTGCTGTCTTACAGTTACCAAAACTATACCGTTCCAAGATCTTATCTATGTACGTTGATTGGGATAACCCAATCAGCCTCCTTTGTCTATCTCTATAGAGTTTTATCCCTAAAACATATGAAGCTTCTCCCAGGTCCTTCATGGAGAAATTCTTACAGAGGTATGCTTTGACGCTTTGTAACATACCTAAATCATTCCCAATGATTATGATGTCATCAACATATAGGACTAAAAATACGACCATGCTCCCACTGGCCTTCTGATACACACAGGATTCTTCCAAATTCTTGAGAAAACCAGACGATCTAATAATCTCGTCGAATCGAAGATTCCAACTTCGTGAAGCTTGTTTAAGTCCATAAATGGACTTCTTAAGCTTACATACCATGCCCGAGTTTTTGCTAGACGCAAAACCTTCCGGCTGTTCCATATAGATTTCTTCATCAAGAAATCCATTTAGAAAAGCCGTTTTGACATCCATTTTCCAAATCTCGTAGTCATGATACGCAGCTATAGAAAGCAAAATCCGAATAGACTTAAGCATTGCTACTGGTGAAAAAGTTTCATCGTAGTCGACGCCAGGTCGCGCTGCGTGTAACCTTTTGCTACCAGTCGGGCCTTGTAAGTTTCAACCTTACCGTCAGGCCCGCGCTTCCTCTTGTAAACCCATTTACAACTGATAGGAACAATTCATTCGGGAAGCGGAACCAAGTCCCAAATTTGATTCTCATGCATTGAGTCTATCTCGGATTTCATGACACTTTGCCATTTCACGGAGTCGATGTCCAACATCGATTCTCTATAGGTGAAAGGATCTGTCTCTTCAACTAAGAGAACATCCAGACTCTTTTCTTGTATCAAATACAAGCGTTCAGGAGGTCTAGATACCATTTCCGACCTACGGAGAGTGTGTGTTGAAGGTCATTCATCTACTTGAACTTCAGGTTCCTCCGTTGGTTCGTTGTTTTCAGGTTGGACTTCATAAAGCTCAACCTGTTTATGATTACCACCTTCTGACAAAAATTCTACTTCTAGAAATTTTGCGAAGCGAGCTACGAACACATTTCGATGCTCGGTATCATAGAACAGATATCCCCTCGTATTCGAAGGATATCCGACAAACCTAAAGTTTTGCCCTCGAGGCGAAAGCTTATCTTGCTGAGTCACCCTGACATAGGCAGGACAACCCCAAACCTTAATATAATTAAGATTTGGTCTCCTACCGAACCATATCTGATACGGAGTCGTAGGAACATCTTTTGAAGGAATCTTGTTCAAAAGATGTGCGGCTGTTAAGAGAGAGTAGCCCCATAAATAATAGGGAAAATCTGTGAAACTCAACATTGATCGGACCATATCCAATAAAGTCTGATTTCTCCTCTCAGACACTTCATTGTGCTGTGGAGTACCTGGAGGAGTATATTGAGCGAGAATCCCATTCTCCTTCATATAATCCATGGACTCGCCACTCATATATTCGCCGCCTCGATCTGATCGAAGGCTTTTATATATTTACCAGTCTTTTTTCTACTTCATTTCGGAACTCTTTGAACTTTTCAAAGGTTTCTGATTTATGTCGCATCAAATAGACATAAACGTACCGTGACAGATCATCGGTAAAGGTACGAAGTACGAATAACCACTGTGAGCAGTTTGACTTAGTGGACCACATACATCAGAATGTACGAGTTCCAGTAAGTTAATGGCACGGTGTCCAACACCAGAAAATTGGGCTTTGGTCATTTTAACCTGAATACAGGATTCACAAGTTGGATAAGATTCAATGGTAAGATCTGGTATCAAACCATTCCTAACCAATTGGGTAAGGCGTTTAACGCCAATGTGACCAAGTCTCATATGCCAAAGTTCAGTATTATTAATTACAGGTAAACTACGTTTATTAACTCCAGTATTTAATATATCTTTTGAAGTTTGCAATGTATAATGACCATGCTGGTTTGGACAACAAAGGATCTGAATATTATTACTATCATATAAATATAAAGAACTGTTCTTAATATTAATACAAAAACCTTCTGTATCCAATACAAAAAGTGATATAATATTAGCTACACATCCAGGTACAAAATGGCATTCATTTAACAAAAGTGTCTCATTCGGCAATGAGATCTCGCATACTCCCACTGCAACTGCATCCAAAGAGTCTCCACTCCTGAACCGCAACTGCATCTGCCCGGGCTTCAGCCTCCTACTTTCCTTCAGCACCTGCAACGAATTGCAAATGTGAATGGGACAAGCATAATCTAAAATCCAGTTGGATGTAACTGCTTCACAAGCCAAAGATAAGTCAATAACTGGAAAAATAAATGTACCTGATGTAGATGCTCTATCTCTCCTCAGCTGGGCAATGTAATCAGGACAGTTCATTTTCCAATGCCCGACTTTGCCGCAGTGGTGGCATTTGTCTTCAGAAGCCCTCTTGGGCTTAGCAATCTTCGCCTGCTGTTGAGGACCGAAAGCCTTTTTCTTCTTCCCTTTCTTCTTCTTTCCCTTGGACCATCATTGGGAAGAATCAGAGAGAGAAGTAGATCTAGGTGGGCGAGTCGGTACTCCCTTCTTAAGATCCTATTCTGCCGTGAGCAACATCCTATGTAGCTTCTGGTAGGTACAGACAGTCCCGTTCATGTTGAAGTACATCACGAACTGGCGAAATGAAGCTGGAAGTGAACCAAGAATGACACTCCTACCGAGAACATCATTCAAGATGAGATTATGTTGCCTCAATTGATCGATCAAATCGATCATCTGAAGAACATGTGGGCTAACATTTTGCCCCTCATCCAGACGCGCATGGAACAGTTCCATGGCGACTTTGTGAACAATCACTTGTTCTTGGTTCTCAAACGATTGTCTCAATCGCGTCATCATACTATAAGAATCTAGCATACCATAATACTGTTGCTTGATTTTCGGAGACAGTGAACTAAGGATGTACGATTTAACCCTTAAATCATCATCCTTCCAAGTTTCAAAAACTTGTCGTTCGTCCTCCGAAGCATCCGCACCCACAGCAAGGGGCAACGGACCCTCAAGAACATATCCCAGCTTTTCGGAATCGAGGACAATCCTCAAATCCAATTCCCAGTCAGCGAAGTTCTCAGCGCCTTTCAGTTTGTTCGCATCAAGCATACGCGCAAACTGATTTGTGGATTGTGCCGCCATCGCCAATCTATCATATAGATCACGAAAAACGGTTAGCAGAAAATAAGCAGTTTCATATAATATCAAAAGCATAAACTAGATCATGGATTTTTAATCTAAAAATGCCACTCCCACTAAATCATGCAATACTGTAGTCCCCAAACAGAATACAAAGATTTAATATTTAAATTAATTACAAATAGTGAAAAGTGGATCCCGTGAATATATTTCATCTCACAGCAGAGGCACGGTCTCGCCTACATATATTCATCAGGTAGAAACTCATTTGTCAATCACTCAATAGTGACTCCTGGGTTTCCGTCCTGGTCGTTTCTCGTTGTCGCTGTGAAGGCAGGCCCACAAGGAGACATACCAAGGTTAAACTCGTCAATGATAAACTCAAGTTACTTACGTAATCCTGACAGCTAGGGCACGTTCAGAATTCCGCTTTTACTTGAATTTACTTAGTATCTGATATACATCCGGTATAAATAAATCTCTATCGGCTACACCCTCACAGCAGAGGCACGGTCTCAGATGCAGTCAGAGAGAAGTATTCATAAACCGTATTGACAAGACGGACCACATAACATGCATCAAATACATAATTACATTAAAACCTTATTAATTAGGGATTTTCCGCTAAGTGTCATATACCCTAAATCTAACCAAATTAGATTATAATAAGCATGTATAAAGTCAAGAAAGCATTATTAAACATTGATTTAATTAAAGAAATCATTTTAGGGGGCCTAGAATCATACTCGCTCTGATACCATTTTGTAGGGGTTTTTAAGGGGGGGATCCGGTAACGCAGCGGAAGCGGTGGAAAATCGTATTTTCCGATTTCAAAAATTTTTCTCGGATTAATTAAATAAAAATATTTATTTAATATTCCAATAATCAAATTATGAAATAAAATTCAATAAATCATATTTAAGTGAATTTACCAAATTACCCTTACTTGGTATTTTTGTCCATTTTAATCCGAAATTGATCAAATCAATTTTGAATGATTCTAAATCATTTCTAATATGAACTTAGCATGTTCAAAATATTAAAACACCAAGGCAACCAAAAATCCCCAAATTCTAATTCTTGGCCGTGAGCCTCCTTAGGTGGGCATTTTGTCCATTTGGTCATTTCATGTCTCAAAACACATCAAGATGTAATCCAATCAACATGAAACTTTATATGCATCATATACACATCCAAATACACAACATATATGAAAATCCCCAAATTTGGAATTGGTCATGAACCCTAATTTTTCAATTTCATCAAATTGGACAAATTAAACCAAATTGGTTAAATCAATTACTTCAACCATCATTATTACATCCAATCCAAGTCTCAACACAATGAAACAACTCAAGATCAAATCTAGGTCATCTAAGAGTGGTTCAACAACTCTAGATTAGCAACATGGTTTCCAAAACCTTAAAAGAAAGCTTATAACTACAATAGTCACAATCTTCTTTCATCACACATGCTCAACACTTCCATCAAAACTTCCACCAACAAAAACACAAGGAATAAAGAAAGAAATAACCTAAGAACATCATATGTTAAAGCCTAGATCCTAAGGAACATTTTCCTTTCTAATAGTAAGTTGAAGAAACTTACTAAAATCCAAGCTTTCTTTGATTTTGCCTTTCTTTTCTCAAGCTTCCTTTTTGTTTCTTCAATGGAGTTTGTCTTTGTAAAGTGTATTAGGTTAAGAATAAAATGAAATGAAAAACAATATATACTTGTATAAATTATGCCTTGGCCGAAAATCACCTAGCCAAATACAAGTCTTGTAATTTCAATTTCATTTCACTTAAATTTAGTCAACTTGCATAAATATCCAAATAACACTTTATTAGATATTTAATTAAGTCAACAAAGGCAACTAATATCATTTACATCAAATATCCTAATGTAAGATATTTATATTTTAATTAATTTAATCATTTAACAATTAAATAATCAATTAATTAATCAAATACAAATATATTAAATATATGTATAATATTTACATTAAATATTAAAAACATATATTCATTTAGGATATAAGTCAAATAACTCATTTTGACTATTAATTATGTGTATTTAAATTAATCAAGTATTAAATGTAAATACACAATAATTAGGCAAATGACTATCTAGTCCCTTTAGCACGTATCTTGCGTTTAACCTTTAAACGACTTTATAAATAATCAATATTATTTATTAATGTTGCTTTAGTGCTCTACGAGTATGTTTCATTATTGAGACTCTCTAGATTCAGGTATATCCGTCACGAAATCAATTTCGTGTCCATAATCTATCCACCCGTAGATTATGACGAACACAGATAATCTCGCTGAACCATGCAGGTCGAGGTCATGGCAAATGTATAATTTCTCCGTCACGGGTATCCGGATAAATCCCAGAGATATAGATGTAAACGTCAAATCTCTACGGGGATTATCCAGTCGACTATTCCATTAGCAATCTCTAAAAGAATGTTTAGAACTGGCTTCTAAACTTTACCACGGGCCCTTGGTTTTATCTTATTGCTAATCATATGGACTACCTATGCTTTGATACACAGAACTGACAGATCCTATCTTGATACACATAGGACACCCTGAGGATCTGTCTACACCCAACGAACAAGCGGAGGTCTGATCTAAATAGATCGGCGACGTGACTACCATCTAAGTGTAGAAGATGTCTCATGTGCCCACAATGGCATCTCAAGTCTAAGAATCACAAGTGCTAATCAACCCGAGAAGATTCTTATTGACGCTGGTGTACCATCCATTAAGAATCTTCAGTGAGTCGTTCAGTGTTTATCTGCTATAAACACCTACACGTCTATACTAGTCTCCAAGACTAATAGTTCATTGAGAAACCATTGGAATCATATATTCCAGTATACGACATGTACTGGTCTCAATGGGTTTACTATACTGACCAAGTAGTGTAAACCTTGACCAGGAACAATCTGAGAATGACAACGTCATGATACTACTCAATGTCAGTTGCGACGCTTTTACAACAGTACCATGACTAATCATTCTAAGGTCATTACGTCTTTTGCATTTAATAAGATAGATTATATTATAGAAACTGCATATATTATTCATAATAATAATGTTTTACAGAAGTATTCAAAAGAAATACAATCGGGAATTGGCGCTCTGAGCACCAACCCCAACAAGACAACAAGTAAACATGTGACCACCGTGCAAATGATGTATCAATCAAAACTATAAAGTAACAGAAATGCCCACTTTGTGGATAGATTGGTCCATAAATGTCTCCATGAATCCTTTGTAAGAATGATGGGGGATTCAAGGGCAATCTTAGATGGAGATGGGCATATCACAAGTTTGCCTTGTAAGCAAACGGTGCAGTTGATCTCATATGTCAGTAGAATCTTATGGTTCTTTAATTTATGCCCATTAGAATTTTCGTTTATTCTACATATCATTGTAGCTCTTGGATTACAAAGACGATTATGTCATAACATAAACATCTTTAGATTATTGAACTTCTGGTTCATCACTACATAGTTTTCTATTGTATTTGTGGTTGTATAATACAATCCAGATGAGAAAGTCGAAATATTTTCCAATATATATTTCTTACCTGAGATGTTTTTGGTAATATATATATATATTGATAGAAATTCTATCGCTAAATTGCAGCCATTTTCTCAGTGTTAAATAATTAAATATTGACTGATTCCCGACTGCAGTATCTATAGATAGCAATTTTCATAGGTAATATATTCGACTTTTTATTTTTAATATTTAATAATTAGTCGTTAGTAACTTCGTCTGTAAATCAGTGACAATTATTTCCGTCAGTAATTATATCGGTAAATTTTCATCGTTAAAAGGTCGATACAATGTTGCTAACATGTGCTTAATTTATCGATGGTAAATTATGTTGGTAATTCATTCACTAAATGTTTCTGCTAATTTTTAAGTCGTTTTTTTAATCTGTTGATATTTACCAACGAAATCAATTTCGTCGGTAATTTCCATTACTAATCCAACAGTTTTTTCAGTGTCCAGGCTGGGTTGGATGTATTTATGTCCAGGTCTAAAAATTTTGATTAGGTATTAGATAAAGAATTAATATTCATATCTATACATTACCCACCCAATATCTAGTTTGATATTTTAAAAATTAACCAAATCCAAGTCGAATAAGTTTGAATGGGTAGTATCTAAATCCAATTTGATGGGTATGTTGAATTACCAATGCCTATGGATATAATTATCATCGCTTTGTTGATGTGCTAGAATAAAGAGAGATTTAATAGGAAAGTAGAAGAGATTTTTTGTATAGTTAATCAAAGGAAATAGTAAAGCTGTATTAATTCTTTGGAAAAGCCCCATTCTCTTTAGCCTTCGAGCTTTCTTTCCTCAATCTACTCTTTCCTTCATTTATATGCCTCCCCACCAATAGATAGAGGCAAATAGTAATAACCAAACCACGTCTACAAAATGCCAATAGCATGAAAATGATGCTCATTTGTAAGATGAACAAGATATTGCGGATACCACATATGATCAAGAAAAGAGTACCTATAATCACATGAAAATGAGAAAAGGCCCAATAAATAATAGATCAGGATTCAGTGATGACTAATGAATTGAGTTTGTGTTAAATACTAAATCAATTGTCACGATTTATTTAATGTGAGTCCCACATATCTCTTGACCGTTGTTTCAGTGATCAACACAAACTCAGCTGAACATTATGATCATAAATGATATGCAAAAATAATAACTTCAAACCCTTTATACTCAAGGTTTATGAGAAAACTTACAGAGAATCAAATGGTGATTATATTAATTCAATGAGGACAATTCTTGACATGTATTGTACATACATGATTGAAACTATGAATTTCTTGCTAAGTTTCTTATTTCTGTTTAAGAATTCACAAAACATATGTACAATAATCACCATCACTTAAAAATAAAATGGGTCTGTATCAGCTGGATACTTCAACATATTAAAGCTAGCTAGGTCTTGCTTCAATGGAATCCATGCTTTACTTCTTAACACTTATAGCATGAATTTGCTTCAATGATTTTACTGCCAATGGATTATTGGCACTCTGCATAATCAAATAAACAAAAAACCAATTAGGCCTCATGTAATTGTGAGAGATTTATTAATTAATTGATTAATTAGTTACCATTTGGCAAGTTCCGGCTTCAATGTCACATATGGGGTAGTCATGAGGGCAGCAACTGTAATGATCTTCGCAGCAAGTAGCAGATTCAATAGGGCAGCAACCCCAGCCAAAGCAGAAGTCACCATACTCATACATGCAGCAGCAAGTGCTTCCGGCGGGGCACGAGAACTCGTCGTCGCAGACGGTGGGGGAGCTCGGAGGAGGGTTCACCGGAGAAGGAGGTGTGAGCCCTGGTTTGGGCGGGTTCTGGCCTTTTTTGATTGGATATGATGGCTCTATGGCAATGCCACATTTGCCTGTTTTATTCTTCACATTACGTTCCATTTTGATGTAGCCACTCTCTCCCCAATCAGGTCCCCATGAGTTCCTCACAATCCAATAGTCCAATCCATCCTGGGTTCCATATCCCACAGCAATAACACCGTGGTCTAGTTTTGTCCCACAAATTCCTGTGAATACGCCCTGAATCGATAAAATTAATTAAATTAAATTCGAATAATTGGAAGTAATCAGAAGAAATATAGAAATCAATCACCGATCTAATTTAAGTTTATAGGATAGACGCGAACAAAAAACTAAAGAGTAACGGTAGTAAGTGATTGGGTTAATAACATGAAGAATACTAAATTGTTTCAAGCATCGAAATAAACAGAAGCATCCCTTGTTTCAAAGAGAAAACAGATTATTCACACTTGATTTGATGGTCAGGCAAATTGAGAGTTAAGTAATGATAATATTAATTCTAAAGATTTCCTCAAAAAAGAGAAGATGTGTTGACTTTACCGATTGGTAGAGCTGGAAAGCTCGGCCACCGGCTTCGATGGCGACGCTAATGGGTTGCTGAGAGAGAGCCTTTTGTAACGATTTTTCATCATTTTGTGGAACATCTTCGTATCCATCAATGGTAACAACATGGGCATTTTTCTGCATAGAATTGAAAATTAGGGCACACACATATGTTGTTAATTTTGATGTAAAATTAATTTAATCAAACATTGGAAGCATATATATATATATACACACACATACCCTATTAGGATCACAAACTCTATCAGCAGCCTTGTAAGGATAATCTTCTTCGGAGTCGATGCCTCCATTTTTAATGATGAAATCAAAGGCATAGTCCATGAGACCTCCATTGCAACCCTGGTTATATTGCTTGTCACAATCGACCAACTCTTGCTCTGACAAGGAGATTAAATCTCCTGTTACAATCTCATTTATTCCTTCTACTGCACCAATTGTTGAGAATGCCCAACAACTTCCTGTATTATTCAAAATAGTCCAATTTTATCAGCTTATGTTAATTCAATCCAATCGAAAATTGATCAATATGTAGCATCTTTAGTTCAATTCCACGTTGAACTGACTAATCTCGACAAAACAAGATGACAATTCAGTCGACTAATTAAATTTTATTTGGCTATATCCAATCACAACGAAAAAGTCAATTTTTTTAATCAGAACAAAAATAATGGGTTGAGTTTATGAATTTATAATCTATAATCAAAGTGGAAATATGACATAAATCACCTCCAAAAAACTTCTCCCTAAAATTATTTCTTTATCAATAAGCAAGATCCCAGATCCATTACAAATTTTTTTAATCAAAGTCACATGCTAAAGATTCCACAAAATCAAATTATTTTGTCACAAGTAACAATATAATTGATCCCCACATGAAAAAAACAAATGAGTCAATGTGTGTATAATATGAACTAAATTGTCTGATCAGAATTATTTTTAAAAAATAAAATCACTTACCACATTGACCTTGATCCTTGACAGCCCCAACGGCACCCTTAGCTCTCCAATCAACGGACTCCGGCAACACATCCCCGTTCTTATACACATACCTCTCACTTCTGTTGGCCTTGCCACCACCACTAACCCTAATAAGATGCTTCTTCCTCTCCATCTTGGCACCCAAATACATTTTCCTGAACTCATCATTACTCAAATCCGCAAACTTATTCAAACCCACTTTATAAGTCCTTGCAATGGTGTTATGTTCGTTAATGAACTTAAAATTATCCTTAAAAATCTCGAACCGCCTCTCTTTTTCACCCAACGCGTTGTAGTTCTTGCCGTGCTTCACCAGCCAATGCTCGTACAGTGCCTTCATGTTTGATTCCGACATGTTAACGTTGCCGTTGCCGTTGCCGCCGTGGTCCTGGTGCATGCGATCGTAGTCGATGATCGACATGTCTAGGGCAAAAGTTGACGTGAAAAAAGAGAGAAGCAAAAACGACACCATGATTAAAGGAGGAGCCATTGTTGAAGGGAGAGATTTTTTTTTAAGTGATTATGTGATGGGATGTGAAGGATTTGTGTGTGTTTAAATAGAAGGGAGTTTGGTTTAAGGAGAAGGAAATTGCGTGGAAATAGGAGTGTTTGTGCATCACGCTAGGTCATGGGGGGCCGTTGAATTAATGTTTTGCTCTATATTTTTGGTTAATTATGGTATTAATGTGATGACCAAAACTTAGAGTTTTTAGGGACATTTTGTAATTAGTGTTCTGTATAATAATGACTAATGAGTGTTGAGTTTAAGAGTAGTTTATAGTGGTCATCTTCTGGCACATATATATATATATATATATATATACTATTTATTATTTATTTTTGGGTAAATGTTTTTTTAGTCGAGTAATTTTTTGTGTTGCGGAGATATGCAGGGATGGTAAATATTTCTATCGGGATGAGGCTCGCATGGCCCGTAAGTTAGGTTTGATATAGGTGTGTGTATATATAAGTAAACATTTTTAAATCTTTTTATCGCGTCACTTGCTGGCTTTATATTGAAGTTATAAAATTAAATTAACTAGCACATGGTCCGCAGTTTGTGCAAGTTGAACATATATTTTAGGTATTAATATTGTAAATACTTCAGATCTTATCAGTTTTACCGTCTAAATGAGACAATTGATTTACTTACACGTAATATTTATGTTTCGTTTGTCTCTTAGTTCTCAAATAATATTTTCAATTTATTGTGCAAGAGCTAATAGTTAGTATGCATCCTGAAGCACAGTAAATAATAAAAAATAATTCATGAAAAAAAGAAAAAACTTATAGAAATAATTCAAATTAAAATAACAAATAACAATATACCCGAAATCTAAAAAGTTGGTTAAGTTTTGTGGGCGGCTACTATTTAGGTTTCTTATTTTAATAAGAGATTATATTTTTATATTGTAATAAGTTTTTTATTTTAATAATTTATTATTTTTATTTTATAATTTAATAATAAAAATATTAATTGTAGAGATTATGTGCCTCATATATATTTTTTAATAGAGGATTATAATATATCTTTTTATAATAATAGGTAATAAAAAAATTTAGTATAAATATTAAGTGTCATGTGACACAATAAGAAAATTTTAAAAATGTACGCATCTGGAACTTGACGATGTAATCTATGTTTCTTAAGCACAACTTAGATAGCCTACGACAAATGGATTGTTAAACATAAGTGATGATCTCGACTTGTATAGTTCAAAAAGATCGTTCGTGTTCTCCACGAATACGGAGGTGGACGGATTGCGTAATATAAGCTAAGCTTATATGACGAACTTGTCTGGACTAAGAGAGTCCCACAATGAAATGTACTCGTTGAGTACTTGGGTAGCCGATAATGTTTAATAATAAATCATATTTGATATTATAATTATCAATTAAAATAATTAAGTGTTATTGTATAACATTAATTATTTACTTTGACCCAATTAAATTAATCTAAAATCACACAATGTCTTTATTGTAATTTCATAAATATCTCTACTATATGAGGATATTTGGGTAATTATAAAATATGTAATAATAGGTGTATTTAACTTGATTTAATTGGATTAAATCAAAGTGGTAGACAAAGGTAATTAGTCACACCTAATTATGCATATTTGGAAAAATTGGATTAAACCTACTTAAAAATTGATTAAATTTTTTATTAATTAAAAATTACATAATCTTCACTATAAAAAGATAAATTTGAGTAAGTTTTTAAACAAGTAAGCTTTAAGACAAAACATAAGAAAAATTAACCTAAATAAGTGTTTAGAAGCTTTAGAAGTTCTCTACATTTTTCAATAAAGAGGAGAATATTATATCTTTGGTTCAAGCTTATTAGAAAAGTTTGATCTTCTCTAATAAGCTATGTTTTTGTATTTGATACATAATAATATAACTTGAAGTTAAAATTAGGCTAATAAATTTGTGTACGGATGCTTTAGAAACATAAATACAATATACTTGTAATTGGATAAAAAATGTTCATGTTGGACATGAATATAAAATTAAAGTTTAGAACTCTAGATAAAAGCTTGGAGCTATGACTACCATTTTAGAATCATTTGACCACCTTTGAGTGACCTATAATTGTTCATGAGTCACTTCATTGTGAAATTCTAATTTGGCTTGTGTTTTGCATTCAAAATTTACGCATGTGCATATTAAAAATAAAATTATATTTTTGTAAAAATATTTGATATTTTGAAAAATATGATTTTGTTCTATAACATGTGTTGATATTAATTTTGATGTTTTAAATTTAGGGTGTTTGAAAGTGTTTAGGGAATGTTGAAAAAAGATTGGATTAAAATCCTTATTTCCATCAGCTAACTGGAAAGATAGCATATGAAAATAAGAAACTAATGGTTTTGTTTTTTAAAAAATAGGGTGTGTGCGCTGGGCGCTAAAGTGTGTGTGCACTGTAGCGCGCGTAAGTGCAAGCGTGTGCGCGTGTGACATGCGTTAAATTTTATTTCTGTCCGTTCTTGAGTTTCAGGACTTTGATTCAGGCCCGATTTTTTCCTATGCACTCGTAATGGAATAGTAATCCATTAAATTATTTAAAAATACATTAATGCTTGATATCTATGAGTTATAATCATTTTCACTTCGTGGGGTACCGATTCGACCTTAGGGATCCCACAACCGTCCCAAAAGAATGATACCAGCGTAGGTTTTAACCACACAACACATGTTTCATGTTTGACATGTATTTGAATCCATGTATCTGTAATTTTGATTTAATTATGCATAAGTCATATTCGATATGCATTGCATGTTTTAAATTAAAATTTTTATTTTGACCCATGCATGTTAATGACTTGATTGTCATAAATCTCTCATGATTAGATGATTATTTTTAAGAAATAGTATTAATAATATTGGAGTATTATTGGATGGCCCGTGTTGTCAATATGGAAATGAATAAGTTCTTATTACTTATGCCCAATACCATCATTATTGTGAAGGTATAAGTGGTCGGAACTTAGCTCGCTCCGGTAAAATATTAGATGTAGCGTAATGAGTTGACGTAGTCACCCAACACCATCATTATTGTGAGGGTGTACTTACAAAACTCATTAGTGCACATTGACAAGTATACACCTGGAACACGTTTAATCCAATACCGTCATTATTGTGAAGATAAGAAATGGTTCAAGACCAAACTTAGGAGTCACATGAATATGATTGAATTTTGAGGTCTACCTAATGAGTTAATGAAGACAAAGACGGTCATTATTGTGAGGCTGAAGTAAATTTCATGGGATCCACTTCTCGCTATGAAATTTGATTGTCAAATTTTTATTTTTCATGTTAAGGGAGATTACAGAATTACGTAAAGTAGAGGGATGACACTAATAGATTTTAAATCCATAATCGTATTAGTGTTTTTATACTGAAATGAAAATATTCTGCTAGTATTTAATTGTTGTCTTGTAGAAGGTTGCCACAAATCCATTAGTACGACTTTTGGATTCCAATAAACTAGAAGGAGCCTCAAACTACTTAGAGTAGAAGATGAACAATCACGTTATCTTGGAGTCATAACAATTAAGCTACGGGAAGCTCAATCCAATATCAGTCAAAATTATTTCTAATTTTCTTAAACAGTACATAGATGTACCAAATGCTTGGAGCAATATGAGAACATTCTATGAGTCGTTTGAAGCAAATCAAGAAATTGAGATATATCGAAGGTGTAAGGAATTTTTCCACGCTACACTCAAGGATGATGGAGTGGTTAGCATTCATGTTTTGAACATGATTGACCATATCCGATATTTGGAATGATAGGACATTATGATAGATGAAAGCTAGGCCAAAATCTAATTATGTCTTTTTTACCCGGTACATATGCTGGCTTTGTGATGCATTCGATGCAAGCCACATATGAAGAGCTTCACAACATGTTACGCTGGGCTTTGAAGAAAGGGAATTTCATTTTGTACCTCCATGGTGGAGCAAGCTCTTCAAAGTAATTTTAGAAGTCTAAGAAGATTAAAATAGGAAATAAGAAGAAAGACTGGAAGAAATAAAATACAAGATCGCGTGTAGCTCGTGATGCATGTCTACATTGCCAGAAGTATGGACAATGGAAATGTGATTGTCCAGAGCTGAAAGGAAAAGCAGGAATCTCAAGTACGCTTTGTATTTTTACTATTATTGACATCTCATTAGCCTTAGATGCAAATAGTGGTTGGGTGTTAGACACTGATAGTCCTACTTATATTTGTAACTCCATGGAAGCCATGAGAGATAAAAGAAGGTTAAACAAATGAGAGATCTAGCTTAGAGTTGGGAATGAAGAGACATTGGATATCAAGGTCATAAGAACAGTTATTATAGATCTTCCAAAATGGATGTTGAAAATTTAAATTTAGTCTAAGGTTCTGACCCTATGCGGAATTAAACACCATAAACTAAGACAAGTTCTAATTATTGTTTCTATGGATTCACAACATGCACCCTTAAGCCTAACAATAATAAAACAAAGCAAATATATCAATGCAGAAAATAAAATCAATACAAGTAATTTTGTTGACGTAGTGGAAAACTGGTGCGAGTAAAAAAACCACTATGGGTATCTAGGCTACCGGCCAAAATCTACTATAATAAGAAAAGCTTACATTGATGATATAGGACCTATGGCAGCAATTTTACCGACTCGAATATCTCTAAACTGTAATAACCCGAAGAATTCCCCGAGCCCGCACTAAGTGGCCTTCTTCAGAACCTCTGAAATCTCCAAGAAGATCAACCATGTGAACTCGCAACGCCAGAACTCCGACTACCAATCTTCCTCCTTGGGAACTCTAAAGGCTTAGGAAATTGGGTTAGGGTTGTGTTTCTGTGTTGATGGTCACCCAAAATTCAATCTCACCAAAAGAAAGAAGACAAGGTAATCAAAAGAATATTCAAGGTGAAAATCAAGAAGGTTGAAAGCAACAAAGATTTTAGACTAAGAATAATGTGTTTTCAACCCTTGTGAAAGTGGCTCAATATTTGTTTATATAGGTCGGGCAAAAATAAGGGTTTTCTAGTACTAATTTGGGTTTAAAATGCATCCAAAATAACCCACTTACGAACGGACGTTCGAACCCACCTCAAACACAATTCAAATGTAAAGTTTATACCTTCGAAAATTCGAATGCTCAGACGAACGTAACTTAAATATAGGTCGCAGACTGGTTTTTAGATGCAACTTAAAATACTTGTAACTTTCTCGTTCCTTGGTCAAATCATGCGTTATTTATATGTACGTGATCGTCTTCGAGTCTACTTTCCAATGAAACTGACCTCATGTCAATTGGAGCTCTAAATATTCTGAAATATCCAAGAAAGTGAACATTGCTATAATATCTCCATCTGATGTTATCCAAATACTTGTCCAATTGCTCCGAGATCTTCAAGAATCATTACAACTCAATTGAACTTGTTTTGCTACGGATGTTGCCAACACACATGAAACTAACAATCTCCTCATTTGGCATTATGTGACAAAACACTACCTAATACAAAGACTACGATAAAAGACCCAACAAAAAATAGCCAACTGCCAACCATCAAGATAGTGACTTATTACAATATGACTCAATCTAATACCTAGATAAGTAGTCTTGAAATCGATGCCACCTCAGCCATTAATATGCTCACCTGAAACATCTATAAATAATAATATACCGTGAAAAGTACAAGGAATATAAAAAACAGATGCAAACAAAATAGAAATCTCATGCATGGGTAGATATCCTACTACCAACTTAATCCAACTCCCTCTAAAAAGGAGATACAAAAAAATGGAAATACTTACATATTTACTACTCTTTTTTTTTTGTCACGAAATGACAATGGATAAAGATACCATGTTAAACATCACATGTAAGAGAATATGCACACTTAACTTACTCCCCCTCACTAACAGCGCTACTCAGTTAGCAAAACAACATAGGGGACGTAAAAACTCATAAATATGCAACAAAGAAAAATGGCACACAATGACATGAAGCACACAATGAGAAAAAAAAATTAGTAAAAAATGATTGAAACAGCACTTCAAGCAAGTACATTGATATTCAATCAGTACTCAGCTGTTTATGACATGAAATAATATGCACCACTTTTGGTTATGCTAAATAATACACGCATGTATATGACATAAACACCAAATTATAACAGGCACTTTCGTGAAAAATAAGTGCACAATGAGTCAAGGCTTAAGACCTTATTTGATGAGCGGGACGCAACCAAAGAAATCTTATCTCTTGACACACAAAGTCCACAAAATAAGTGTTCAAACCCAGCACCGCTAGGACCTAAAAATAGGCAACATTGGTTGTATGCTATAACATTCTCTCCCTAAATATGATGAGCTCATAAATAAAGACTTTTTCGAGTGAAAGGTTTTTCTCTTATCTTTTGAATTTGGCCCATTGGCTCTTTTGCACTTGAGACCTATTAAAATTTTTTTTTTTATATTTTTTATATTTTACTTTTACAATAGGATAACATAATGTCATCTAGTCAAAGGTCACACTATTAGGTGATCTAGATTTGACAGAGATTAGACTGCTAGTCCAAAAACTCATACATGCGACCAAGTCTCGACAAAAAAAAAATTATGTATGTGAAATGCAAACACAAGATATACCCAGGGTTTCTATCACACACACTCATACACATAGAGCATCCAGAAAAATAAAAGCATATTATACATGCATAACCATATATCCTACATACTAAGATCACATGCACATGCTTTCCATGCTCTAACAAGTCAAAATATTTTTGGTCATTTTTCATTTTTTATATAGGTATATATTTTTATTTTATTTTTTCACAAAAATAATAAAAGACACAACATGACATGTTAATATCCAATGGTACGTGGAATTGTATTCCCGAGTGCAGATCATACTACCGTCTATTCAAAATCAGCTATGAAATTTATGTCCAGGTTTCCATCTTATATACCAAGAGACATATAACAAAAACAAACACACATACCAATATGCAGTGAAAATAAAAACATGCAGTCATATAAAAATATAAAACACACGCACACACACATGCAATGGGAAAAATGAATGCAACATATAAGAAGAGTTACAAAGAAGTGCACTCTCATAATGCCTGTTGGGGTCAAGGCATCCTGAAGTTGACGGGAAGTCATCTTGTCTCCTTCACTTGAGGATCCTAGTTAGCAGTGCAAGTTTCTCACTAATCAGTAGAGTCTATTTAGCTAGTGCAGAAACTTAAAATGCTAGATTCGAATAATCAAACCTAGTTGAAACACTCATAGGCCTTTTCTTCTGATTGTGCAACATGAAAAACTTAGGCCTAATGTGTCATGCCTTACCATAGTGATGGCACCACACCTCTAGATTGAGGTTGGGACATAGGACACGAAACAACATAAGTATTTTTATGACATTCAACGACATATTTCTTACATAGATTACATGGATGAGGGACATACATAATTTTAGACGATGAGCTTTTGTCATATCTTGACTCAACAAAATATACTCCTCTCTTATCACATGGAGACACGCCAGTCCCTAACTTGCAGTCTAGCTTCTCAGTCGCACCGAAAATACAAACATCTGTGTTCTAGCATTTTCAAGTTTTACTTCCAAAAATTTAACTCTATCAGCTAGATACTTATTCCGCTCCTCGAGGTCATCAATAACACTGAGGCCTTTGTCAAGCTTGGCTTGAACTTCATTCTTTTCTAATTCCACTTATTTCAACCTTTTATTGACCTCAGTGTTAGTCTTCTTAATAGCGAGGCTCTCATTAAATAGCTCAGTATAAGCTACCTGAAGACTATCCTCATCTACAGAGTCATCGTGAGAGAATTCTAATCCAACATCTTCATCACTAGAGTTATACTCTCTCTCATCTACCACACTAGTAGTAAAAGTAATGGAATTGCTTTTCTCCTTAGGAAACTCATTAGAAGTATAGCCACCTTCTGAATAACTAAATGAGACTGCCAAGACTTTCTTGCCTTTAGACTTTAGGTATGTGGGACACTCGGATCTAATATGCTCATACCATTCACATTCATGGTATTGGATAGTACTAGGTTTTCTATTCTTATCTTCTCTAATCACTGGAGGTTTCCACCCTTACTCTAATAACATCCAGACCCTCTCATCTAAGGACGTAAGGAACGCTTTCATGCGAACCTTCCAATGTAGGTACTCAGTCCCATTAAAGAATGAATGATAATTTAAGGGTTGACTCATCTCCATAGCTAAACGGGTCAAGGATTACGGTCAGGCTCTGATACCAATTGAAAATTCGAATTTAGTCTAGGGTTCTAACCCTATGCGAAATTAAACACAATAAACTAAAACAAGTCCTAATTATTGTTTCTATGGAATCACAACATGCACTATTAAGTCTAACAATAATAAAACAAAGTAAATATATCAATGCCAATAATAAAATCAATACAAGTAATTTTGTTGACAAAATGAAAAACTCGTGCGTGTAAAAAAACCACTCTTTGTTTATAGGCTACCAGCCAAAATCCAATATAATGAGAAAAACTTACAATAATGGTATAAGACCTATGGCAGCAACTCTGCAGACTCGAATACCTTTAGAATGTAATAACCCGAAAGACTCCCGCACCAAGTGGCCTTCTTCAGAACCTCTGAAGTCTCCAAGCATATCAACTCTGCGAACTCGCAAAGCCGAACTCCGACTACTAATCTTTCTCCTTGAGAACTCTAAAGGCTTAGAAAATTGGGTTAGGGTTGTATTTTTGTGTTGATGGTCACCCAAAATTCAATCTCACCAAAAGAAAGAAGACAAGGTAATCAAAAGAGTCTTCAAGGTGAAAATCAAGAAAGTTGAAACCAACGAAGATGTTAGGCTTTGAATAATATGTTTTCAACCCTTGTGAAAGTGGATTAATGTTTGTTTATATAGGTAGGGCAAATATAAAGGTATTCTAGTACTAATTTGGCTTTAAAATGCATCCAAAATAACCCACGTACGCACAGACGTTCGAACGCACCTCAAACACAACTTAAACTCAAATTTCCTGCCTCCGGACGTTCAAACGCTTAGACGAACACAACTCGAATGCAGGTCATGGACTATTTATTAAGTGCAACTTAAAACTCTTGTAACTTTCTCGTCCCTTAGCCAAATCATACATTCTTTATATGTATGCGATCGTCTTTGAGTTTACTTTCCAATGAAACTGACCTCGTATCAATTGAAGCTCTAAATATTCTGGAATATCCAAAGGAGTGAATATTATTCTGATATCTCCTTCTGATGTTGTCCAAATACTTGTCCAATTGCTCCGAGATCTTCAAGACTCATTACAATTTAATTGAACTTATTTTGTTACGGATATTGCCAACACACATGGAACTAACAGATGTAAATTAATTTTACGTGACTTTTATTATATACCCTCTTTTATTAGACATATAATATTGTTACTGATATTGGTAAAAAAAGATATAAAATAAACATTAAATATGGTGCTTTATGTTTATATGATAAAGACAACTATGTGATATGTGAATGTTCTTTATCTAACGATCATTATGTTTTGAAAATATTTCAAGATGTCTTTAATGTAGAGGAAAATACAAGTAAAATATCTAAATTAAATAATATTAAATTATGGCATATAAGATTGGGCCACATAGGTGTTAGACGCCTATCAAAATTTGTTAGGGATGGTTTGATTGAATATCTTATCTTAGATCCTTATCTTATTTTTGAGTCATGTATCCAAGAGAAAATGACAAAGGCCCAATTTCTTGATGTTGGACACTGTGCTGAAGATTTATTGGAGCTAGTACACAATAATGTGTGTGGTGCATTAAATCATGTCGCTCATAATGATTCAACTTACTTCGTGACTTTCATCGATGATAAGTCGGGATAAGAATATATCTAGTCTGAAACATTTGAAAAATTCAAAACTGAAATGAAGTAGAAAAATAATCCAGGAAATTCATCAAGTACCTTCGATCAGATCGAGGTGATGAATTAATGAGCAATGAATTCAGAAGTTATTTAAGGGAGATTGAGATTCTTGCCCAATATAGCCCACCAGGAACTCATCACACAATGGAGTGTCTGAGTGGATAAATCGTACTTTATTGGATATGTTACGATCTATAATGAGCTATGTAGATCTTCCATATTACCTTTGGGGTTACGTTTTACTTATTGCTTCCCACATACTTAACAGAGTTTCATTAAAAGATGTTTCTATGACCTCATATCATATATAGTACAGTAGAAATCCAAGCCTTGGATATTTAATGATTTGGGGTTGTCCAGTATACGTTAGAATTACACAGTAGGATAAACTAGCACCCAATATAGGTTCGTTGGATATCCTAAAAATTCATTGGGATATCAATTCTACGATTTTGAGCAACTAAATATATTTGTTGCTCTTTTTGCCACTTTTCTTGAAAAGGAAATTTTGAGAGAAAGTGAGAATTATAGAAATGTTGAACTCGATGAGTTTGATCCCAACATTAAGGAACCTGAGATGGAACCAAAGATCCAATTATGTGAAGGATCTACAACACAGTTCTACATAGGTCGAATAAAATATCAAGGCCTCATGAGAGACTGTTTTTAACATCTAATGTGAGCCTTGATGTTCTCCTCTTTGAGGAAACAGATCTGACTACGTATAAATAGGCGATATTTGATATCAATTCGGGAAAATGACAAGAAGCCATGAAATCCGAAATGGATTCTATGCATGACTATCAAGTCTAGGACTTGACCGATGTAAACACACACGTATAACGCAAGCGTACGTATCGTTCAAGTAGTATAAAAAGTATCGATCCCACGAGGACTTAAAACCTTATCTATTAATTTTTATGAGGTCAAATGATTACTAGTATCTAACAGGTTTTTTAATTGATTTGAAATGGCGACGATTCTAAATTTAAAGACAAGTAAATAAAATTGTTCGAAAGTAGATTTTAAGAAAATTTAATATTAAAAACTATCTAGGGTTGTGATTTATTCCAATATTATTTAAAGATGAAGTGGTTATCTTATAGTTGGGTAAAATATTGATTTATTAACCTGGAACACTAAATTATGTAAAAGCCTCTTCCGATGGTCAATTACAAATACCTAGTATAATCCAATTGAACCATATGTCTATGTCAACCAAATTACCTAGATTCATTAAGATTAAGTTCCCATTATGGCTACCCCCGCCCGACAGGTATATTCCTATCCTGTAAGGAAATCTATTAAAAGGGTTATCTATCCTCAAGGAAGATCGTGGGCTATTGAGTCTAAGGTCTTAAACCTAAAATCCCTATGTCTAGTTCATTTTAAGTTTACCTTATCAATTTTATTAGTGGCCAATTAATAAAAATCATTAAGATTAAGACTCAATAAATAAATCTTTATATTACCCAAATTATAATCTAACCCCTTATAAACCCGTGATATTGAAATTCATCACAACCCTAGATAACTAACTTAGTTATGACACATAGCTAGGGCTAATGAAAACTTAAAAGTAAAAGCCATAAGGTAACAGTGCTGAAAAGTAATTACAGTAAAGTAAAAGCTTAAAAGTAAAATAAAATAAAATGCTAAGGCAAAAGGAATTATTTCTACTACTACTTATTTAGATATCTCCCATAAAATAATATATAAACTTGTGATTATTACCAACCAGCCATATAGGCGGTAACCTGATTAAGTCAATTTAAGTTCAACCAGCCATAAAGGCGGAACCAAAATAAACCAACCATAAAGGCGGAACCAAAATAAACCAGCCATAAAGGCGGAACCAAAATTAAATTACCAACCGACCAATCTGGCGGTATCCTTGCTTAGTCAGGTTTAACCAGTTTAAATTAAATAGCCAACCGACCAATATAGCGGTATTCCTTTTTAAGTCAAATTTTAAATAGTAAATATATTATTTTTAAGGGAGATTAATCTAAATAGTAATAGTAAAAGAATTACCTTTCACCCTAGCATAAGGAAGTTACCTCCTCATAGTGAATAGTAAAAACTGTAAAATAAAAAAAGTAAATTATTATTATTACAGAACGTAATTAAAAATTACAAAACTAAATTAAAAGAAACTTAGAGAGAGAAGAACTCCCTAATTACATCAAAGAAGTGGGAGGGAGAGGTGCACTGAAATCTGAAATTTCGAGCTCTATTTATAGGCGCGAATAAGGTTCCAGCGTCGCGACGCTGGTTACAGTTCCGCGTCGCGACGCCAGATACAGTGAATCATGGCACAATGACGGCTTGACACGTGGCGAGGCGGCTAAGAGATCAGATCTTTATCCGATGACGTGGCACTGTTCATGACGTCATTGCTTACGTCATGCTGACGTGTGGAGGGCGATTGTCGGCATCGTGAGATCTCGACACGTGGCACCGGCGCACATTAACATCTCCGTTGTGATGGCGACACGTGGCAGGCGCAAGATAGCATGATCGGCGTATTTTAGCAGGCGGCGCACGTTAGCAAACTTTCTGATTGGTCCACGTGTCCACGGCGCATGTTAGCAATTTCGGCGCATTCTGGGCGTCGCGACGCGAAAGGCTTCAGCGTCGCGACGCTGAAATGACGATTTTGCCCTTTTTGTCCAGTTTTTCCTGTTTTGCTCCAATTCACCTCCAGAATGTCCTGAAACTTTATTTATCTACAAAATAACACAAAACACATCAAAATATTCTCAAAACTCAAGAAACTATACAAAATATAAGGTTCAATGAGTGGGAAATAGTGATATAAATACCACTCATCACACCCCCAAAACCTAACATTTTGCTAGTCCTCGAGCAAAACATTAAATAAAATAACATGAAAATAAAATTTAACTAAGCCACTTTCGTAGGGATCACAGTTGCATTTAACATATGCAACAAGCCTTTAAACCCCTAGGTGTCCCTAGTGGACGAGTGTAGTCTCGTGAGGGTTTACAGCAATGATACCCACAAACATTTTACAAAAGTAAAAAGGTAATAAAACTAATGCACACAAAAGCAAAAAGACAAGCGAAAAGAGAATAAAGAAGTTAGTGACTAATAGGTGAAACTTCTACTCCAAGTTACTAGTTGTTTTGTTTCATTCTAAATTACTGAATAAGTAAATTCTCCGATTATTTTTACCATTCTCCATATACACAGCCAACAAAATATTAATCAACTCATTTTTGCCCACAACAGTCATAAGTGCACTTGATAAGAGAGTAATATTTTTGTTCTAAAGTTCTATCAGATTTCACACCTTTTTGTAGCAATGGAATAATTTTTCTAATTTCTCTGATTTTTTTTTTTTTATATACAATACCTTCCGTCTATGTAGCGAGTGTTGGGTCGGTGGCTCCCCAACCAGTTGGCTTTAGGGCACCAGGTGTTAAAGCACCCCTATGGACTTAATTACTCAGACTTCAGATATATATGTTTTTACAGCATCTTTGATCCATGTAGCGAGCTTTGGACTAGTGACTCCCAAACCAGTTGGTTTTAGGGCACCAGGTGTTAAAACACCCTTACAGACTTAATAACTCGGATCTCAGACGTTTTTTTTGTTTTTTGTTTTTTTTTTTTTTTTTGTACTCCACTGCTTTTTGAGATGATTCCTCCAATTAAACTAAAGCACCGAATATTACAAACTTTTCAACTTTAGCTCATGTCCGTATGTTTCCATGTATGTTGATAATACCTGTCAACTGAGCAAATAAAGATCCATTTTAGTCCATTTTATGGAGAATTTACAAATTAAATAATTCAAAAGGAAATAAACAAAAATTAACTTGTTTTGAAATAGGTTTGACATACGTCTCAGGAATGGAAATTCCTTACTCGGCTATCTCTTACCAATTTCACCTTTTTAGTCAAAACAAAAACACAAAATATTTTTGTAATTTTTGAAATTTTTCAATTTTTTTTGTATTTTTTTCGAAAAATTTTGGACTAAAAAAAAACAACATACAAACTAAAAACAAGGTACTAATCAACTAATTTCTTCCCCCAAACCTAAATGAGACATTGTCCCCAATGTCTTAAAAAGTAGAAGAAGAGTTTAGAAGATAATACCTGATTAGCTAAAAATTTACAGGAAATTAAAGGTTAAGATCCAGATTAATTCGACGCCTCTTACCACGATCGTCCTCAGACCAATTTATCTTTGAAATGATAGGGTCAACCTTTGGTTCATAGGCTATGAGTTGGTCAATTAGATCTGGAGCAGTCTGGCAGTAAATATGAGTTCTTTTAAAGGTTTTGACACGAACCCATTTCTTCGAGCATCATCAAGAAACACACAAAGAAAATCATAAAACCCATCAACGTTGTACAGCCCAATTGGTTTCTGGTGTATGTTCAGGTTCGCCCAAGATAGTACAATAAAAATTTCCTCCAATGTGCCCAAACCACCTGGCAAAGCAATAAAAGCATCAGCACGGTTAATCATTTCTACCAGTCGTTCAGACATACCTGGCACGATCAGTTCCTCTCCGTTAGATGGTTCAATAAGATTTGCATCTGCAAGGGTTTTGGGATGATTCCCAAAACGTGACTGCCTCATTCCTGTACGGCCTTTGAAACGATCCCCATTAGTCCGAGATTGCCTCCGCCATATATTAAGTGCATATTTCTTGCAGCTAAGACTCGACCCAATTCCTGTGCTGCTTCTATGTATTGTGGTTTAGTACCAACAGTACTACGCGCAAAACACACAAATGTTTTCAACTCGTCTTCTTGAAGTGGCTTCCATTTTTTATGTATTTCTTCTCAACTCTGGATGTCTTCAAAAGTGCAATGATGAGTTGAATTTATAATACCTGAAAAGGGTGAGTAAAAATAGTACAAGTATCTTCCAAAGGACGATTAGTAGCAAAATAGTAAAATAAATCTTGATATGGTCAAAAAGGTCTGGATCCTGTCGGAGAAAATAACAAAACAAATCAATATTATCAGGAAAAGACAAAGAGATAATATGTACAAGAATTTTTAGCTTGATTAACGTCTATGCGCCAGGGACAAGCTTCCCATCCAATTTTCTTATAAATTGGCAAACAGGGTCTTTTTGAGTCAGATTCCCAAGACTTAACTGTTGTCTTTCTTTTTGAAATTGTGTATGTAATCTGCGAAATTCTATGTGAACATATCCACTGGAATGCGTCTCAAGAGTCGAAGATATATCATCTAAAGACTCCTTACTCAGGCCATCCCTAATGAATTTAATTTTGTCTTCGTAATTAACAGACACCATTCCTAAAGAACGACAACGAGTATTGCAATTCCAACGTGCACATTTGTAACAAACACCCATTTGTTTAGCTCTTCGTTTCTTTGCATAGGTGATTCTTCCAAAACCAGGCAGATGTGAAATAAAAGAGTCAGAAGACTCACCTGCCAATCTGACTCGTGCTCCAACGAATGTCATTGGGAACACCATAGATCGTCAGTAACCTCATCCTTCCAAGCGATCTTTGTAAACTTTCATTAGAGATTTTTGAGGGAGAGAAGGAAATTGCTTGTGAAGATTTGCGAGAGCTTCTTCCATCTTGAAATGACTTAATCTGCAAAAACTGAACACACAAAATTCAATCACACCAAATCACAATATATACAAAAATTGCATGGGTTGCCTCCCTGCGAGCGCTAAGTTTAAAGTCGTCAGCTAGACGTGACTGCTTGAACGTTTATGGGATCTGAAAGTGTGACACTTTCTTTTTGTCGCTCAAATGATTCTCCCCAGTAGTGCTTGACACGCTTGTTTTTAACCTTGAAAGTTTTGTTGGCGTCAGGATCATGTATCTCAACGGCTCTATTTGGTAAAACTTTGGTGATCACAAATGGACCTGACCATCGTGATTTTGGCTTCCATGGGAAGAATTTCACCCTTGATTTGTTTAACAGTACCTTCTGCCCTGGTTCCAGTTGTATGCGCACTAACTTCTCATCATGTCTTTTCTTGCCATTTTCTTTGTACAATTTGGCATTCTCAAAAGGCTGATTGTGAAATTCCTCCAATTCGTTGAGCTGGTGGAACTTTTTCTCTTCTGTTGCTTGTAGTGCAAGAATGGCTCTTTCAGTGCAAAAGATGCTTTATCTTTAGGCTCCACAGGCAATTGACATGTTTTAAGTTTGTCAGTAGAACTTTGTCTTTCATCAGAGTTCTGAATGGTACTGTGTATCACATCAAGTCTGAAACATTCCTCTTTCTTTTCATCATCTGGGAAATTCATGGCCTTGAAAACATTGAATGTTACTTCTTGGTCCTGTACCCTCATGGTTAATTCTCCTTTTTGTACATCAATAATGGTTCGACCTGTAGCCAAGAATGGTCTTCCAAGGATGATTGGCACATCTGCGTCTTCCTCAATGTCAAGGACAATAAAATCTGCTGGAAAAATGAATTTATCAACTTTTACCAGCACATTTTCAACTACACCTCTTGGAAATACGAGCGTTCGATCAGCAAGTTGCAGTGAGACTAAGGTAGGCATTGTTTCTCCAATTTGCAGTTTCCTGTAAATAGAAAAAGGCATTAAGTTAACACTTGCACCTAAATCACACAAAGCTTTACCGAAGTTATGTTCTCCTATGATGCATGGATGGTGAGTGAAACTGCCAGGATCTTTCAACTTCGGGGGAAGCTTCCTCTGAATGATGGCGCTGCATTCTTCGTTAATGCTACTGTCTCGTAATCTCCCAATCTCCGTTTTCGTGACAGAATGTCTTTCATGAATTTGACATAGCTGGGCATTTGTTCCAAGGCTTCTGCAAATGGGATGTTGATGTGCAGCTTTTTGAATATCTCCAGGAATCGAGCAAACTGCTTGTCCAATTTGTTTTTCTGAAGACGTTGAGGAAAAGGTGGAGGTGGAGTGATCTGTTCTTTTTCCTTTGCTTCTTTTTCTTCCATCTGTTGTTCTGTTTCTTTTGGGACTTCCTCAGCAGCTGTTTTGACTCCAACATCTTTGTTGATTTTAGTACCGCTTTTTAACATGATGGCATGACATTGCTCTTTCCCCATGTTCCTTGGATTTGGCTCTGTGTTGCTAGGAAGGGTACCTGGCGGTCTGTAACTCTGAGCATTGGCCAGTTGTCCAATTTGATTCTCCAGTGCTTTGATGGAAGCTGATTGGTTCTGAAAGATAGCATCGTACTTTTTTAACTGAGCCAACACTTCTGCTATTCCTGGTTCATTTGTCTGCTCCTGGCCTTTGTTCTGTTGCTGGAATCCAGGTGGTGGATAGTTCCGCTGTTGGCCTGAATTGTTGCTCCATGAAAGATTAGGATGATTCCTCCACCCTGGGTTGTAGGTATTGGAATATGGATTGTTCCCCTGTCTGTTGAAATTGTTGACATAATTCACCGTTTCTTCAAGTTGGTTTGATTCTGGTGCTCCTCCGTATGGTGAACTTGTGGATCCAGTGGTAAGAGTCTCCATGAATTTGCAAATTTGATCTAGCTTGGTGTTGACTGCTGTATTGGCTCCAACTTCATAAATTCCTGCAATTCTTTGAATCAGACTTTTCAGTTGGCCACAAGGAATTGTTGTTGGCCATTTCTTCGATTAGTTCCCAGGCTTGATCTTCTCCTTTTGCCATTAAAGCTCCTCCAGCAGCAGCATCGATTGTGGTTCTCATTATTCCAGAAAGTCCATTATAGAATGTTTGGACTTGAAGCCATTTTGGAATCTCATGGTGTGGACATTTCCGGAGTAAATCTTTGTACCTTTCCCAAGCTTCGTAAAGAGTTTCTGAGTCTTGTTGCACAAAGGATGTGATGTCATTCCTCAGCTTTCCAGTTCTGGCTGGTGGAAAGTATTTTGCAAGAAATTTGGTGGCTAAAGTTTTCCATGTTGTGATAGAACCTGCTGGTAATGAATGTAGCCAAGCTTTAGCTCTGTCCTTCAAGGAGTATGGGAAGACACGCAGTCTCATTGCTTCTTCAGCTTCTCGGTTGTAATTGAAAGTGCCGCAAACTTCCAGGAAGTTGCTGATGTGGGCATTAGGATCTTCAGTTGCATTCCCCCCAAACTGAACTGACTGCTGAATCATCTGAATGCAAGTTTTGATGTCACCCGCATTTGCTGGTAAGGGAGGAAGTACAATACATGAAATGAGTCTGTCAACCACCGGAATGGTTCTGTCTCGAATGGGAATTGGTGGTGCGACCTCCAAAGGTTCAGGTTCCATGTTGACTAAAGCTTCTTGGGCTTCTCGCCTTTCCCTTCTCAACTGTCTGATAGTTTTTTCAATTTACGGGTCAAGCGGTCGGAGTTCAAAGCTTCTGGTTCGTCTCATGAAGTTTCTGAGAACCTGAAACACAAGAAAACAAAAACAATAAGTAAAAAGAAATTAGATACAAGTAACGTTTCTAAACCTTAAAATAATAGTAAAAGATAAATAAGTCCCCGGCAACGGCGCCAAAAACTTGACCGGCATAAACACACACGTATAACGCAAGCGTACGTATCGTTCAAGTAGTATAAAAAGTATCGATCCCACGAGGACTTAAAACCTTATCTATTAATTTTTATGAGGTCAAATGATTACTAGTATCTAACAGGTTTTTAATTGATTTGAAATGGCGACGATTCTAAATTTAAAGACAAGTAAATAAAATTGTTCGAAAGTAGATTTTAAGAAAATTAATATTAAAAACTATCTAGGGTTGTGATTTATTCCAATATTATTTAAAGATGAAGTGGTTATCTTATATTGGGTTAAAATATTGATTTCTTAACCTGGAACACTAAATTATGTAAAAGCCTCTTCCGATGGTCAATTACAAATACCTAGTATAATCCAATTGAACCATATGTCTATGTCAACCAAATTACCTAGATTCATTAAGATTAAGTTCCAATTATGGCTACCCCCGCCCGACAGGTATATTCCTATCCTGTAAGGAAATCTATTAAAAGGGTTATCTATCCTCAAGGAAGATCGTGGGCTATTGAGTCAAGGTCTTAAACCTAAAATCCCTATGTCTAGTTCATTTTAAGTTTACCTTATCAATTTTATTAGTGGCCAATTAATAAAAATCATTAAGATTAAGACTCAATAAATAAATCTTTATATTACCCAAATTATAATCTAACCCCTTATAAACCCGTGATATTGAAATTCATCACAACCCTAGATAACTAACTTAGTTATGACACATAGTTAGGGCTAATGAAAACTTAAAAGTAAAAGCCATAAGGTAACAGTGCTGAAAAGTAATTACAGTAAAGTAAAAGCTTAAAAGTAAAATAAAATAAAATGCTAAGGCAAAAGGAATTATTTCTACTACTACTTATTTAGATATCTCCCATAAAATAATATATAAACTTGTGATTATTACCAACCAGCCATATAGGCGGTAACCTGATTAAGTCAATTTAAGTTCAACCAGCCATAAAGGCGGAACCAAAATAAACCAACCATAAAGGCGGAACCAAAATAAACCAGCCATAAAGGCGGAACCAAAATTAAATTACCAACCGACCAATCTGGCGGTATCCTTGCTTAGTCAGGTTTAACCAGTTTAAATTAAATAGCCAACCGACCAATATAGCGGTATTCCTTTTTAAGTCAAATTTTAAATAGTAAATATATTATTTTTAAGGGAGATTAATCTAAATAGTAATAGTAAAAGAATTACCTTTCACCCTAGCATAAGGAAGTTACCTCCTCATAGTGAATAGTAAAAACTGTAAAATAAAGAAAGTAAATTATTATTATTACAGAACGTAATTAAAAATTACAAAACTAAATTAAAAGAAACTTAGAGAGAGAAGAACTCCCTAATTACATCAAAGAAGTGGGAGGGAGAGGTGCACTGAAATCTGAAATTTCGAGCTCTATTTATAGGCGCGAATAAGGTTCCAGCGTCGCGACGCTGGTTACAGTTCCGCGTCGCGACGCCAGATACAGTGAATCATGGCACAATGACGGCTTGACACGTGGCGAGGCGGCTAAGAGATCAGATCTTTATCCGATGACGTGGCACTGTTCATGACGTCATTGTTTACGTAATGCTGACGTGTGGAGGGCGATTGTCGGCATCGTGAGATCTCGACACGTGGTACCGGCGCACATTAGCATCTCCGTTGTGATGGCGACACGTGGCAGGCGTAAGATAGCATGATCGGCGCATTTTAGCAAGCGGCGCACATTAGCAAACTTTCTGATTGGTCCACGTGTCCACGGCGCATGTTAGCAATTCCGGCGCATTCTGGGCGTCGCGACGCGAAAGGCTTCAGCGTCGCGACGCTGAAATGATGATTTTTCCCTTTTTGTCCAGTTTTCCTGTTTTGCTCCAATTCACCTCCAGAATGTCCTGAAACTTTATTTATCTACAAAATATTCACAAAACTCAAGAAACTATACAAAATATAAGGTTCATTGAGTGGGAAATAGTGATATAAATACCACTCATCAGGACTTGGTTGAAATTCCTGAATGAGTTTAATCTATTGGTTGTAAATGGGTTTATTAAAGAAAGCGAGGGCCCGATGGAAAGGTGAAAAAATCTTTAAGGTCCGACTGGTAGCGAAATGTTACACTTAATAACTTGGGATTGACTATGAAGAAATTTTTTCACTATTAGCCATGCTAAAATCCATTTGGATTCTTTTAGCCATTACTGCATATCACGATTATGAGATATGGCAAATGGATATGAAGACCACGTTCCTAATTGGATTCCTCGAGAAGGATATCTATATGGAACAACTATAAGGTTTTGTATCCAGTGAGACTTCAAACTTGGTTTGTAAGCTCAAGAAGTCTATTTATGGACTTAAACAGGCATCCCGATGCTGAAATCGTCATTTTGATGTGATAATTAGATTATTTGGATTCATCAAGAACGAGGAATAACCATGTGTTTATAATAAAGTTAATGGGAGTATGATAGTATTCCTTGTTTTATATGTAGATGATATCGTTATCATTGGGACTGATATATGATTGATGCAAAGTGTAAAAGCCTACATTTGTATGAACTTATCCATGAAAGAAATGAGTGAAGCTTCCTATGTATTGGATATAATTCTCTACTGAGATAGAGTAAATAAGCTTATAGGGTTATCGCAATCCACGTACATAGATAAAAATATAAGAAATGTATGATTTTACCAACTAGAAAGATGTAAATGTACCTTTTCGATACGACATACATCTTTCAAAGAAAATGACACCTCAGACTGAGGAAGAGAGAGTTTTAATGTCTAACTTGACATATGCTTCTTGTGTTGGAAGCATTATATATGATATGCTATGCACAGTACCTGATATCAGTTTCGGCGTTAGTGTTACTAGCCGATATCGACCTTATCCGAGTAATGATAATTGGACAACCATGAAACATATCATGAAATATCTTAAGGTTACTAAGGATAAGTTTCTCATATATGGAGAAGATGAGCTACAAGTTAAGGGTTATACAAACTTCGACTTCTAGAGATGTATGGATGATAAAAAGTCTACAGTCAGATACATATTTACCCTTAATGGTTGTGTGGTTAGTTGGAGATTTTCAAAGCAAGGCTTTACAACTGTTTCCATTATTGAGCCAAAATTTATAGTGGCTTCAAAAACTGCTAAAGAAGCTGTTTAGATTATAAATTTTATCACAGAACTTGGCACTGTGCCTAGTATTGCGGATGTGATCCCACTGTATTGTGATAATAGCGGAACTATTACGCAGGCTAAGGATCCGAGAGCGCATTCCAAGTCTAAAAATTTGGAAATGTAATATCGCGTGATTAGAGAGATTATTGAACGAAAAGACATAGTGGTCTTGAAGGTTCAAAGATAAGACAACATAGCAGACTCGCTTACTAAGGTCTTACCTTCTAAGTTATTCAATAAACATATGGAGGAGATGAGACTTCGTTACCATCCTGATTGGCACAAAGCAAATGTGAGTTTGTTGGAGTTGATGCTTGGAGCGTCAATCCGAATAATGTATTGTGCATTATATTTTATTATTTATTAATAAAATTACAACTTTTTCATTTCAACCCTTGTTAATAGTAATTTATGTCATAATGTATATTAAATTGATATGTATAAATATGCTGAGAATGACATCGACTTTAGAATAGTCATGTAGTAATACTGGACATTAGATGGTCTGACATTGTGATAGATTACTATTATAAATTATTCTTCATGTAAATATTCATAATCATTGGTTTTGGAATACGGTCGAATTCTTATTATCTAGAAGACTAGCACATGTCGTATATTAGAATTGGAGCTCTAATGGTATAACCCAATGTACCATGAGAAAATGAAGCTCGTATAGACATGTGGGTATTCGTTGGGGTGAATACTGAATGACTCATAGATGATTCCTAATAGTTGGAAGTACACACCACCGTCAGTAGAAATCTCGTCGAGTCAAATAACATATGTGATGCTTTGACTATAAGAAAACATTGATTTTATCTGTGATCCTCCAATTTTGGATACCAAATATGTCAGAGACCTTTCATGGTTTAACCTCTAGATTTTTGTTGGGTGTGGACCGATGCACTTATTAATCAAGTATGTATCAGGATAGGATCTATCGGTCAATATGTGTACCATAAGGGTTTAAAGTATCCATGTGAGTACGTCACAATTCTTAAGACTTTGGCCAAAATTGATCACCTATGGTAGATCACATATATTAGAAATGCTATTTTGATTAATTGTAAGGAATTATGGACATGTCGATGATATGAGATGTGCGCCTCGGAAACTTGACGGTGTAATCTATGTTTCCTAAGCACAACTCGAATATGTAGAAGGATATTGGTATCTACGGAAAGTCTTCCAGAATACCAAAGAAGTTGGAGTTGGGAAACTCGGTCCTACATGGGAAGGCCCATACATCCTCACAAAAGTTGTTGGACAATGAGCCTACAAGTTGAAAACGGAAAACAACAGGCAAATCCAAAATAGTTGGAACGCCATACATCTCAAGTGATTCTACATGTAGTTTTTCTGATTAATAGTCATAGAACATCCACTCGACTAGTGACTGCTCTGTGACTAGGGGACGAGTTGACCACCTTGCAATGTTATATTTCCACCAACTACTAATTAGAATGAAAAGCGTTTTTTATTTGGCTGAGACAGTTGAATTTCATCCACGACAATAAAATATGTATTAAAAAGGAAAATATTGTTCTTACATCAAGGCTTTTTAGCTAAAGATTACACTACAAAAGACAAAATTTGAAACATAAGTCTTTCAATCTTCAAGACCTTCGACAGCAGGAATTGGAGCAGCCGAGTAAGGTTCTGGAACATCTACGACGGGACCAGACTCCAAAGGTTGCTCTGGACTCGACTCCCCCACAGAAACTTCAGTAGTTTCCCATTCACCCACAATAACACCAACAACATGAGTTTCCTTAACTGCTTCAATAACTCTCACCCCAATAGCCTCTTCAACAGAAACCTCATTCGAGCTGTCTTCTTACCCCACCTCAGCATCTGCACTCTCAATTGACAAAGATAAACCAGAATCCAACCTCTCACCCAACTTGATCCACTTCTACGGATCCCAAATGCTATGCTCCCTAGCAAGATACTGTCTCATGAGGGTACTCATATCTTTCACCACAGCTTCCATAGCAACTCCCTCCAGTCGATCAAACAATTCAACCTTCTGCTCCTCCAACACCTCAACACTCTTCTTATACGCCTCAAGTTGAATCAACATTGTTTCCCTCTCCAGCTTCAAGGTTGCCTTCAACACTCTGGATTCATTCCCAACCTCATTCGCCACCTTCTTTGCGTCTTCCATCGTTGTCTTAGTCTCAGCCAATTCCTTTCGTAAAGCTGTGTTCGACTTCTCCAAGTCCCTCGACATCCTCAGACTGGCCTCCACATACGTTTGCTGAAAAATGGCACACTCCAGAGTCTACAATATAAAAATAAAGTGTTAGTAAAAATCAAGGTAATTATAAAGACATCGAAGTAGCAGTTACCTAATAACTTCGAGCGACGACCCTCTTTGCTGCCTTTAGTGGCCCTAATGTCAAGAGCCGACATTCATCCTCCTCCAACAATAATTATCCAGCAAACCTGGACAGACTGGAAGGATCCAACATCACAATCGCACTTCTTGAAATCCTGATAACCATGTTCTCCAAGTCCTCCTCCAGGTCAACTAACTGCTTCATTTTCTTTGAAGAAAGCCATGCCCCAGTCGACGCCTTTTGAGTAGATTCTATGGGGAAAATGGCAGGAACATCATTCTTTAGTTGTGAAGGCTCAGTGACCACTTCAATCTCTTTCCCCTTAGCCTTCTTCTTCCTCATCTCTTCAAACATTTCTTTCACCGACGAAATTTTGAATTGACTCGACATCCTCTCTAATGCGCATAACTTTTCCTCAGGAGTTAGAGTCCGCGTGAGGTAAGAATCCTAAAAAAGGAGCTGACATGCCCAAGTTATGAGAAGAACAACCAATATATGTTTGGTCAGAGGCAAATGGATACCTTCAGGGTAGAAAACCTCATTCCACAATGGAGTCAACCTCAACCTTCTTTCCACTAAAACCACCTCCAATTTCTCTCTAATGGAGGAATACTCAACAGATAATTGGTATTCAAAATAACCTTAGGTGTAATGTCGAAACTATGATTCCGAGCCGAACCTGCAAAGGAGATGTTAGAAGAATATTAGTCAACCGTTATCTACGAAACTGAAATTCATGGGAAAATAACACTCACTCGCTATCCCCCAACACTCAGGGATTCGACTAGACCCAATCGACCCAAATACACCCTCTCCGCTCACAAAAAAATATGTCTTTTGCCATCCCCCTCGATCGTTTGTGGTCAAACCCGATTTCAGATGCTCCCTATTTTGTCAAAGGAATATATGATATCTCCCATTCTCAACCACATGCTCCTTTAAATAATATGTATTGAGAAGATCATTCACCCCGAATCTGACCCCCAGCTCAAATGTCAGAACCTCAACCGACATCAATATTCTCCACGTGTTTGGAATTAGCTGGGACGGAGCTATCCCATAATAGTCTAATACCTCTCACTCCAAATTAGGAATTGAGAACCTCAACCCATCTACAAAAGGGCGCTCATAAAACCCAATCCACCCAGGAATCTCATAGTCGATTCGTTCACTTGACGATGCTAACCTTACTTGAACCGACTCGGGGAATCGATATTTTATCTTCATCTCCCTCATTGTCCTTTCTGTCACTCGACTAGGTGGATTCTTCGTCAATATATTTGTCAGCTCACTAGTACTAGGTTCCCCACCCGACACTGCTGGTACTACCCGGAGTGGAGGCACATCCTTTGGGATACCTAACAGAGGTTCTACCGGTGAGAAAGTGAAGACATTAATACAGCCATCACTCGACTAACCACTATCAAACATCCTGACAGACGACGCAACCTGCAGAGGCGAGTCTACATACATCTCTATTGGTGTATCACTCGAGCTTGAACCACTCTGAGTCGACATGCAAATTTACTCTACAAACAACAATTCTGCCTAAAATAGATGCCCTAAGAGATCAAACTACAACCTCACACAAACACAATCCCAAAATTCCCACAAACCATATAAAAATCAAAACTTCTATTCTAGCCAAGGACAAGTTAATCTACCATACGAACAACTTGAAGAACTGAAGAACACAAGGAAGGATGCGAAAAATACATTGAATTCGAGAAGAGCGCTTCTACCTTGCGACTTGAGAAGGAATTTTATAATAAAGAAAATGAACCCCCTCAAAACTTCTTCTACTCTTCTTCATTTTGGCGCCTCATTTTCCCGCCAAAAACGCCTTGGTATTGGTACTACATTTATTACAATTTAGGAAATCGAGGAACGCAAGGCCCATTTGAAGCCCAATAAGAATACTATCGGTTGAGGATCCCCTTCAAAGTTAGATCGCTTCTTTCATGTCCATTCGACCGCAGTGGAATCTCCTCCAATACTTCGAAACTCATTTGACTCAGATGAATTCTCATTAAGAGACAGACTGTCACGAAGAGCACTTTGTCCAAACAACATATGAGGGTTTCATCACTTGATCCACTCGAAAAAACCGTTCAATGGTATGATATTACCCTCATACAATAACATATTGCCTCAGGCCTTATTAGACACCCAAATGAAACATACAATCAACTCGACATCTTCGAAAAGAGAAATAAGGGACCAATCATGAGTTCAGTCGACATAGAACTGTGATTATTTGAAGCATTATCATGTCATGAACGACCGTACGACTCAAACATCGTAATATTATTGTCTTAACTCAATCGACGAGAACATTCAGAAGACATGTACTAATGTTCTCTTTGTTTGCCAACCATTTTCATTTGTTTTTAATAAAGCAGGCAAAACCAAGCAACATCATTCAAGACATGGACCTTCATCTGGTCCAGATGATATTAAGACTCCATCTGGTGCCTTTTCTCAACCATTCGGCTAGAGAATTTCATGGCCTTCATCTGGTCCAGTCGATGGGAACATTCCCTTATTGGAACATGTCGAGTCAAGTTCAAGACCTGGACCTTCATCTGGTCCAAACGATGTGAGGACTCCACCTGGTGCCTTTTCAGGACCAGTCGGTTGGAGAAATTTCTGGCCTTCATCTGGTCCAGTCGACGGGAACATTCCCCAATTGGCACAAGTCGAGTCAAGATCAAGACATGAACCTCCATCTGGTCCAAACAATGTAAGGATTCCACCTGGTGTCTTTTCAAGACCAGTCAGCTGGAGAATTTCCTGGCCTTCATCTGGTTTAGTCGACGGGAACATTCCCCAATTGGCACATGTCGAGTCAGATCAAGACCTAGACCTCTATCTGGTCCAAACGACGTGAGGCCTCCACCTAGTGCCTTTTCAGGACCAATCGGTTGGAGAATTTCCAGGCCTTTATCTGGTCCAGTCGACGAGAACATTCCCCAATTGGCACATGTCGAGTCAAGTTCAAGACCTGGACTTTCATCTGGTCCAGACGATGTGAGGACTCCACCTGGTGCCTTTTCAGGACCAGTCGGACTGGAGAATTTCCTGGCCTTCATCTGGTCCAGTCGACGGGAACGTTCCTCAATTGGCACATGTCGAGTCAGGATCAAGATCTGGACCTCCATCTGGTTCAAACAACGTGAGGACTCCATCTGGTGCCTTTTCAGGACAAATCAACTGGAGAATTTCCTGGCCTTCATTTGGTCCAGTCGACGGGAACAGTCCCCAATTGGCATATGTCGGGTCAAGTTCGAGACCTAGACCTTCATCTGGTCCAGACAACATGAAGACTCCACCTGGTTCCTTTCCAGGACCAGTCAGCTAGAGAGTATCATGGCCTTCACCTGGTCCAGTCGATGAGAACATTCCCCAATTGACTTATGTCGAGCCCAATTCAAGACCTGGACCTCTATCTGATCCAGGCAACATCTTGACTCCACATGTCCCATTCTCCCATCAGATCATGTGATCACCCTCTCTCGGGTCGAATGAGTATTGGTCATGATACCCATGAAAAGTCGAGACAATTCGATAGCCCATATTCAGGCCCCAAAGAATCACTTCAAGGTTCAGACGACAAATACACCCAAGATTAGTCGTTTGAGGCTCATACGAATTAATTGGGTGACTGACGAGTACCTTTGGGGATTGAGAGATACTTTTAATCCAAATTCACCATTGATTTGTCAAGACGGCATCAGCTCTTCGCATGGTCGACTCACCAATAACCAAGATTATTCAACCATGAGCTAGATTGACAAAGCATCATCCTGATATTCATTTTACTTTGGTTTTATAGGAATCTTAGATGCGTCCAAACGACATCTCAAGTCGACTGAGCCTCATTTTTACAATGATTGAACAGCCTCATTCAAACATAGCATGGCCTTTGACGGGCCCAAATGATGTCAATGATCAGACACTCTAAACTTTGTTCCAGGTGACACATTCGATAGATACTCTCCAAGTCAAGGACTCATAGACTTAGAGCAAATTTTACGGGCCAAATTTGGGCCAAAGGTATTTTTGTCTTTCCACCTTTAGCCCAATACTTGAGGCTGGCCTACATCCCCAGCAATTCACATGATTATATAAGAGTAAGGCCCAAACTCTGCAATACCAGTATTGGGTTTGGGCCGATGACTAGGTGTGGGACACAGAAACTGGGCGACGCATGCTGTTCCGGGATCACGGCCCGGTTGGGAGTACAGAGTAGCCCGCGGGGGACTAAACCAGGGAATAAATGAGTCGCCACCTGGTGTGAACCGGGAAAATGATTTAAGGCCGCACTCACCCCTCGCAAGGGAAGACCTCAAACCGTTGGGTTCAGAATGGTCCCTTACTTATGCCACTTATAATAAAATGATTTGTGCAATAATTTAATCGAGTCTAGCAACATATATTCCTAAGAGTATTCTATTTCTAAGTCCGCATGCATAAATCAAAAGTTCATCTAAGTTCACATGTAACACATTTTCATATTTGCATACAACCTATTTGCATGTAATCTATGTCCGAATTTGCATGCATAAAGATAAATTGAAATATGGCAAGCATACAATGTCATAAGCACATTACATTCATGGACACGGAAATGCAAACAAATGGCAGTTGCATAATCATACGTAATAAAGAGAAACAATTAGGTATATAATGCAAAGAAATAACCAAAGAGCAATTAACATCAAAATGAACGTGCCATGATGCGATTTGAAAGATAAATAATGGAAGTGAAAAAAGAGATGCGACATATGCCCACATCTATATAGGACTTCAAGTGTCCGATTGAACGTATCTCACATCCAATTATCCGGCGTGGCAAAACATCGTGGCAAAGGTAGCCCGTAGGCTTTCTATCCCTCAAATGGAGGACCTTTAATCCAACGTGATTTGCCCATGTGCGATGCAATATGATGCATGATTATGCAAGAAGATGACATACAAAGAAAAGCAAATAACAAAGTAAAAAGCGCGACTAAGTATCGTGGTAAAGGTAGACTGTAGGCTTTTTATCCCTCCAAATAGGACCTTTAATCCAACTTACTAAGCCCATGCGTATACATCATAATACAATATAAAAGTAAAGACAACAATATTGGACTTCGTATCCCCGACTGAACACGTCTTACATTCAACCGAATATACATCATTTGGTGCGGCAAAATCGTGGTAAAGGCTTTTTAACCCCTCGACATGGAGGACCTTTAATCCAACTTACTAAGCCCATGCGCTAATGACATAATGCATATAAAAAATAAAGACAACAATATCGGACTTTGTATACCCGATTGAACACATCTTACATTCAACCGAATATATATCATCCGGTGCGGCAAAGCATCGTGGTAAAGGATTTTAACCCCTCGAAATGGAGGACCTTTAATCCAACTTACTAAGCCATGCTGACCGGCGTAAACACACACGTATAACGCAAGCGCACGTATCGTTCAAGTAGTATAAAAATATCGATCCCACCCACGAGACTTAATTCCTACTGTTGTTATTAATTATTGAATCTATTTATTTACAAATATCTAATTGAGGGAGAAGAGAATGATTGCTTGATTGATTTGGTTGATTGTAGATTTGCTAAATAAATAAATAAATAAAAAGACAAAAGAAAATACTAAGGAAAATAAAAGACACAAAAATCTAGGGTTGTGAATCATTCTAATATCTTTTAAAAAATGAAGTGATTATTTTATGTTTGTGTAATAAATCAGTTTACTAACCTGGAACACTAAATTATGCAAAAGCCTCTGTCGATGGTCAGACGCAAATACCCAGTTTAACCTAATGAATCATATGTCTATGTCAATCAAATTATCTGGATTCATTAAGTTTAAGTTCCAATTATGGCTACCCCCGCCCGACAGGTATATTCCTATCCTGTAAGGAAATCTATTAAAGGGTTATCTATCCTCAAGGAAGATCGTGGGCTATTAAGTCTAAGGCTGAAACCTAAAATCCCTATGTCTAGTTCATTTTAGATTTACCACATCAATCTTATTGGTGATCAGACAACAAGAAGCATTAAGCTTAAGACTTAATAAGTAAACCTTTTAAATTACCCAAACTATAAAATAACCCCTTAAAACCGGTGATATTAGAATCATCACAACCCCAGATAACTAACACATAACCAGGGCTAGTAAAACTTAAAAATAAAAGACATAAAATAAAAATGCTGAAAAGTAAAAGACATAAAGTAAAAGCTGAAAAGTAAATTGCTGAAAAGTAAATGCTGAAAGTAAATTGCTGAAAGTAAATTGCTGAAAAGTAAATTGCTGAAAATTAAAGAAAGAAAAGTATGTGCATAAAAGTAAATTGCGGAAAGTAAAAAATGAAAAGTAAAGAAAAGAAAGTGCGAAAGCGGAAATTAATTACTAAAAGCTATAAATAAACAAACAAGATACAACTCTCTTAGTATTCTTAAGGAATTCCTTAGAAGAAAGTATGAATTTTACAAATGAAATGGCTTGGTATTTATAGGCAAAATTTTGCCACCATCAAATCATCCACCAAATAATTATTAATTGCTCCACTAATTGCTTATCTAATTGCTCACCAAATCCATTATTGCTCCACTAATTTCTTATCTTGTTTGGTGGTGATTTGATAATTTTATTAATTATTTATTAATTAATATTTTGCTTTGAAAATGATTGATAATGACTTTTAATAATTACACTCCACACACTTCTGGATGGTTCATCAATTTCGGTCATGAAATCATCAGAATTTGAAAATATTTTCTATTTCAAAGTTGTAGATCTTGGAGTCTTCTTTAATCTGGAACTTGAATCAGCCCATCCGATATCTGAGTAAGAAGTTATGCCCAAAATACAACAGATGCGCAAAACTGGAATTTCCAAAACTGCACTTCGTCAAAAACGCCCTTTCAAGTTTCCAATCTCCAAAATTAATATATCAAGTCCAATAATTGCCCTTATTTGATCCACATTTCGTCCTAAATGATTTCATTGAGTCCCGATATTATTTTATCTGCAAAATAAAATAAAACATATCAAAACGTTCATCAAACCCGAGAAACTAAACAAAATATAAGTTAAAGGGGCGGTAAATATTGATATATTTTCCGCTCATCACACCCCAAACCTAACATTTTCTAGTCCTCGAGCAAAACAACAAAATAAAATTAAAATTAAACTAAGCCACTTTCGTAGGGATCACGGTTGCATTTAGCATATGCAACAAGCCTTTAAACCCCTAGGTGTCCCTAGTGGACGAGTTGTAGTCTCGTGAGGGTTTACAGCAATGATACCCACAAACATTTTACAAAAGTAAAAAGGTATTAAAACTAATGCACACAAAAGCAAAAAGACAAGCGAAAAGAGAATAAAGAAATTTAGTGACTAATCAGGTAAAACTTTTACTCCAAGTTACTAGTTGTTTTGTTTTATTCTAAATTACTGAATAAGTAAATTCTCTGATTATTTTTACCATTCTTCATATACACAGCCAACAAAATATTAATCAACTCATTTTTGCCCACAACAGTCACAAGTGCAGTTGATAAGAGAGTAATATTTTTGTCCTAAAGTTCTATCAGATTTAACACCTTTTGGTAGCAATGGAATAATTTTTCTCATTTTTCTGATTTTTTCTTTGATTTTTTCTTTTTCTATTTTTTATTTATATACAATATCTTCCATCTATGTAGCGAGTGTTGGGTCGGTGGCTCCCAAACCAGTTGGCTTTAGGGCACCAGGTGTTAAGACACCCCTACAGACTTAATTACCCAGACTTCAAATATATATATTTTTGCAGCATCTTCGATCCATGTAACGAGCTTTGGGCCAGTGACTCCCAAACCAGTTGGCTTTAGGGCACTAGGTGTTAAAACACCCTTACAGACTTAATAACCCGGATCTTAGATACTTTATTTTTGTAAATCAGATTTTTTTTTTTTTTTTTTTTTTTACTCCACTGCTTTTTTAAGATGCTTCTTCCAATTAAACTAGAGCACTGAATATTACAAACTTTTCAATTTTAGTTCATGTCTGTATGTTACCATGTATGTTGATAATATCTGTCAACTGAGCATATGAAGATTCATTTTAGTCAATTTTTTTTTTAAGAATTTACAAATTAAATAATTCAAAAGGAAATAAACAAAAATTAACTTGTTTCGAAATAGGTTTGAGATACGTCTCAGGATGGAGTGGATACTCTTACTCGGCTATCTCTTACTATTTCACCCTTTTAGTCAAAATGAAAACTTAAAAATGCAAAATATTTTTGTAATTTTTTTTTTTGAAAATTTTTCAATTTTTTTGTATTTTTCGAAAAATTTTGGACTAAAAATAAAAATAACACACAAACTAAAAACAAGGTACTGATCAACTAATTCCCTCCCCCAAACCTAAATGAGACATTGTCCCCAATGTCTTAAACAGTAAAAGGAGAGTTAAGAAGGTTGTACCTGGTTAGCTGAAAATCTACAGGAAATTAAAGGTTAAGATCCAGATTAATCCGACGCCTCTTACCACGATCGTCCTCGGACCAATTTATCTTTGAAAGGATAGGGTCAACTTGTGGTTCATAGGCTATGAGTTGGTCTATTAGATCCGGAGCAGTTCTGGCAGTGAAGAGGAGTTCTTTCATAGGTTTTGACACGAACCCATTTCTCTCCGAGCATCATCAAAAAACACAAAGAAAATCATAAAATCCATCAACGTTAAGCAGTCCAAGCGGTTCTTTGGTGTATGTTCAGGTTCGCCCAAGATAGAACTATAAAAATTTCCTCCAATGTGCCCAAGCCACCTGGCAAAGCGATAAAAGCATCAGCACGGTTAATCATTTCTACCAGTCGTTCAGACATACCTGGCACGATCAGTTCCTCTCCGTTTGATGAACCAATAAGATTTGCCTCTGCCAAAGGTTTAGGGATGATTCCCAAACATGACTGCCTCCTTCCTGAACGCCTTTGAAACGATCCCCATAAGTCCGAGATTGCCTCCGCCATATATTAAGTGCATATTTCTTGCAGCTAAGACTTGACCCAATTCCTCCTGTGCTGCTTCTATGTATTGTGGCTTAGTACCAACACTACTACCACAAAACACACAGATATTTTCAACTCGTCTTCTTGAAGTAGCTTCCATTTTTTTTTTTTTTTGTATTTCTTTTTCAACTCTGGATGCCTTCAAAAGTGCAATGACGGCTGAATTTATAGTACCTGAAAAAGGGTGAGTAATAATAGCACTAATATCTTCCAAAGGACGATTGTTAGCTAAACAACAAAAGAGATCGTGAAAGGTCAAAAAGTCTGGATCCTGTCTACGAAAATAAAGATAATTACAATAGAAAAGCGAATCAAAGCAATAATTAAGGCAACGGAATTGTGTACGCAATACGCCACTCGCTTATATAAATTCATTAGGATGTGTCTCAAGATTTCATTCCTTATTCAGCCATCGCTAATGAATTGTTTCTCATCTTTGATTGCCAAACACAATTCCTTCTGTCTTAAAATGCTTCGTTTGTGCCTTTCCCTACAAAAATAACACACAAAATTAAAAAGTTCACACAAAATATGAAAACAAATTATTACAACAATGCATGGGTTGCCTCCCTGCTAGCGCTAAATTTTTCGTCTTCAGCCAGACGTGACTGAAATTCATCTGTTAAGGAGGTTTCAATGTCGTTTTGGATGTCCGATTAAAGACAATCCCGTGAGCGTTGCTTTTGAAGGGTCTCTTCCAACGGTAAAGTGGCAAAAAAAGTTTTGTCTCATTCAGTACTCGTGCCACCTTTTTACTCCTTGTTACTCCAGTGGTTCCTGCAAAGAAAGAAAGAAAATCAGGAGGTCTCGTATGATGCTTGACTTGGAATGGAAATTCCATTCTGTCAAGCTTCTGGTTGATATCTTTAATTTGTACTCCCCAAAACAGCGATGTTTCTCCTGAATGCTCTGGATCTTTATTAAGGTTAGACATTTGCTCTGTTTCTTCTGCTCCACCTTCTCTTCACAGATGTATTGTAAAATTCTTGTTCATCTCTTCATCTGTCATCTGTGAAATACATGCTTCAAAATTGTCAACCCGAGGATGCAAAGATGTTTCTGACATTAGGTTTTCATCCTCTGATACGACTGGAATGGATGGTTCAGATAGATCTTCTTCAAACATCAAGGTAAAGCATGCTCCAAGATCTTCATTTTGAGGATTGAAAGTTTGATCCTCCGTTGTGTGGTGCAGTTGGTACAAATAGATCAGCTTCATCCTCCTCAGAATCTGAATAATAAAAGTCAAATTGAGACTTTGCCGGTTCGGGCTCCTGAACTGATACCTCTGGTTGTTGATACTGCTCAGCCTCCTCCTCTGTTGAAGTGTCATTGTGAAATGATTGGTACTCGAAGGCTTCATCTATGTCATCTGAAACTGGTTCTTGAGGTATGTAGTTATGGTTTTCTGTGAATTGTCTCATTTGATTTGTCATCCTCTGAATGAATTCTGATTGTCTCTGAATACTTTCAAATTGTTTCTGGCTAGTTTCAAGCATTGTATCTAACTTTTCTTTTTGTTTCTTGAACATATCTTCGAGCATGTTTAGCAACTGATCTTCCTCTGATGGTTCTGGTTGTTGATGAAGATCATAGGTAGATGGTGGATAAGATGGAAAATGTGGTTCTGTGAAATATGATGGCTCGTCATAACAAGAAGGATCTTGATAGCTCTGCCACCCTGGATGGTATTTGTATTTGCAATAATCTCTAGGGTGGTTACCATTACAAATGTCACATCTCCCCATTGAGTTTTGTTTAGCAAATGTGGTATTGCTTGGTTCTGGCATCCAGTGATAATTGTTGGGCTGGACAACAGGCCTCAGAAAACCGGACTGTTGCTCCCAAATTTGGGGTGTATTTTCTAGTAAAGCTCGTGATCTCTCAATCTCCCAATAAAGTTCCATTTTTCAATCACCTGAAAAAATCAAAGAAGTAAAAATTACAGATAAAGAAAATTAGATACAAGTAAATTAGATAGCTTCAAAATTAACAACTCAAGAAATATAAGTCCCCGGCAACGGCGCCAAAAACTTGACCGGCGTAAACACACACGTATAACGCAAGCGCACGTATCGTTCAAGTAGTATAAAAATATCGATCCCACGAGGACTTAATTCCTACTGTTGTTATTAATTATTGAATCTATTTATTTACATATATCTAATTGAGGGAGAAGAGAATGATTGCTTGATTGATTTGGTTGATTGTAGATTTGCTAAATAAATAAATAAATAAAAAGACAAAAGAAAATACTAAGGAAAATAAAAGACACAAAATCTAGGGTTGTGAATCATTCTAATATCTTTTAAAAGATGAAGTGATTATTTTATGTTTGTGTAATAAATCAGTTTACTAACCTGGAACACTAAATTATGCAAAAGCCTCTGTCGATGGTCAGACGCAAATACCCAGTTTAAAACCTAATTGAATCATATGTCTATGTCAATCAAATTATCTGGATTCATTAAGTTTAAGTTCCAATTATGGCTACCCCCGCCCGACAGGTATATTCCTATCCTGTAAGGAAATCTATTAAAGGGTTATCTATCCTCAAGGAAGATCGTGGGCTATTAAGTCTAAGGCTGAAACCTAAAATCCCTATGTCTAGTTCATTTTAGATTTACCACATCAATCTTATTGGTGATCAGACAACAAGAAGCATTAAGCTTAAGACTTAATAAGTAAACCTTTAAATTACCCAAACTATAAAATAACCCCTTATAAACCGGTGATATTAGAATTCATCACAACCCCAGATAACTAACACATAACCAGGGCTAGTAAAAACTTAAAAATAAAAGACATAAAATAAAAATGCTGAAAAGTAAAAGACATAAAGTAAAAGCTGAAAAGTAAATTGCTGAAAAGTAAATGCTGAAAAGTAAATTGCTGAAAAGTAAATTGCTGAAAAGTAAATTGCTGAAAATTAAAGAAAGAAAAGTACTGTGCATAAAAGTAAATTGCGGAAAGTAAAAAATGAAAAGTAAAGAAAAGAAAGTGCGAAAGCGGAAATTAATTACTAAAAGCTATAAATAAACAAACAAGATACAATCTTCTTAGTATTCTTAAGGAATTCCTTAGAAGAAAGTATGAATTTTACAAATGAAATGGCTTGGTATTTATAGGCAAAATTTTGCCACCATCAAATCATCCACCAAATAAATTATTAATTGCTCCACTAATTGCTTATCTAATTGCTCCACCAAATCCATTATTGCTCCACTAATTTCTTATCTTGTTTGGTGGTGATTTGATAATTTTTATTAATTATTTATTAATTAATATTTTGCTTTGAAAATGATTGATAATGACTTTTAATAATTACACTCCACACACTTCTGGATGGTTCATCAATTTCGGTCATGAAATCATCAGAATTTGAAAATATTTTCTATTTCAAAGTTGTAGATCTTGGAGTCTTCTTTAATCTGGAACTTGAATCAGCCCAATCCGATATCTGAGTAAGAAGTTATGCCCAAAATACAACAGATGCGCAAAACTGGAATTTCCAAAACTGCACTTCTTCGTCAAAAACGCCCTTTCAAGTTTCCAATCTCCAAAATTAATATATCAAGTCAGTCAATAATTGCCCTTATTTGATCCACATTTCGTCCTAAATGATTTCATTGAGTCCCGATATTATTTTATCTGCAAAATAAAATAAAACATATCAAAACGTTCATCAAACCCGAGAAACTAAACAAAATATTAAGTTAAAGGGGCGGTAAATATTGATATATTTTCCGCTCATCACATGCGCTTTATCTCATCATTACACAAACAAATAGCATGCAGAAATTAAATAACGGATAATAAACAAACAAGACAAAATAAATCGAAATATGTGTCATTTGCTCAAGTGGTACGTGGAGTTGTATCCCAAGTACAGACCGCACTACCGTCCATTCGGATTCGGCTACGGAGTTTACGTCTGGGTTTCCATCCTATATACCACAAGAGGCGACATATTTTCCATTTTATTCAAGGGCCACAACACACATCATTCCACAATACTCATGCAAATAATAAACAATAAAAATACGAATGAAAATAGATGTAAAAAGTGCCCTCAGGTCTAACCTTTTACGTCGACTCTCGGACTCGCATTACACGGTGATCGGAAGGGCTAACGCTCCGTAACTTTTCTGGTTCACTGGTTTGCGTCTTTCCTCACTGTTTTCACTGCTCGGGCTACTGTTTTCCAACATTTCGCTGCTATTTTTCGCTGTATTTTCTGGTCACTATTTTAAGGTAATTTAGGGACTATTTTGGTGTCGGTTTTATGGGCTTAGGGCTGCAGTTTTGGTGATTTTTGAGGGGGTTTCTGGACAGTTTTTTATGCAGTTTTGGGTCAGTTTCTGGACTGTTTTTGGGGTGTATTTATGCGTCAAAACTGGTCAGTGTAGTGAGGCTTTGTGCGGCAGTTTTGTGTGCAGGGAAGGCAGGCTGGTTGAGGGGTGTTAAGGAGCTTTATGCGAAGGCTGTGAGTTGTTTTGAGTGAAGTCAAAAGGGGCTGTTAGTGGCATTGGATTGGGCAATATTTGTTTAGGCGGCAGTGGGCATGTGGCGTAGAGGGAGCTGGACGTGTGTGAGTGGGTTTTAATGGCGTGGAAGGCTATGAGTGTGAAGGTAGTTTTGTTTCATGCGTGAAGGGTTCTTGGTGCGTGGACGCTAGCTGGTGTTTATTGTGTGGACGTGGTGAGTGCGTGGAGGTAAGTTGTTGGGTGTGAGGATCAACTAAGTGCGTGAGGGCTAGATGGCAGTGTGAGGGCTTATGGCTGTTGGCGATGAATGATTCACGTGTATTGCTGATTGAGGGGATGAGGGATGATTGAGGGGGCGTGAGGTGAAGGCTTACGTGAGGATGTTGCTGGCTGTGAAGAGTTGGCCGAGAGGAGTGAGGGCCAAGAGAAGTCGGTGCGTGAAGGCTGCGATGAGAGATGTGAGTTAGGTTTTAGGGTTTATTCTGTTTTGGTTACGTGAAGTATTATTTTGGTTGAAGTGCCAAGAGAGAGAGAGGTTTTAGGGTTGGATTTGGGTTTCTTTTATAGACAAAGGCTAGGGTTAATCTGTTTGACAAGGAATAAGAGATCATGCAATAAAGGTGAGATATTTTCTTAGTGTCATGCAAGGAAAGCAAAAGATTGATTGGGGGACATGTCTTGGCTAGATTAGGAATATGATATATTTAATTTTTTTTTTAGGCATATGAGATTTGTTTAGTTAGGAATATAATATAATTGATTGATTTTAATTAGGCATGATTTTATTTGATGTTTATTTTAATTTGGTATATGATTTTTAGATTTTATTTAATTCTTCATGTGTTAAATATGCATTTTATTAATTTTGATGTGTTTCAAGTGGGCTTGGGCGTGAATGGGCTTGGTGTGGGCGTGTGGCTTGGCTTTGGAGGTGGGCTTGGTGTGTGTGGGCTATGTGTGTGGCTTGCGGGGGTTTTGGGCTAAAGTGCTTTAAAACGGAAGTCCAACAAGCAAACCTGAAGCATAAACAAACGAATTAATTCCAACAATGTGTCAATTCTTGACTCTTCCCTTCCGACGTCCGTTTCCCGCGACTTCCGCCACTTAAAAGGTAGTGCCTCTAAATGAGACTCATCATAAGGACTTACATGCAAAAATGTAGTGCCTACACTTTCCAGTTCCAAGTTGAACCACGTCTTTCCCACTGAAAGATGAAGTCAGATCGTGCAATTGATTGCCCTCCGAACAATCAGCTGCCACTATGTTAAAAATATGAGGTAGCATGTTAGTGGGGGATGTCCTCATTAAATGCATGTGTTATAACTCCCCTTTTGAGACCTATAAAATGGAGTATAATTCATAAACTAGATTGATTCCAACTTAAGCATTACAACTTTAAGCTTAATCACTCTCACCGGAACCCTCAGAACCTCCGACCACCTGTACTCCGACCCACTGCTCTCATGGCAGCCCACAGAGATCAAGGTAGCCTCTAACCTTGCTTCTCCTCCTATCATATTTATCGATCATTTCCATTACTGACTTGAGTGTCGGAGTGCCTACGACACCTACCACACCAGTGGGAAGACTCTCCACGCTCACTACACATTTTGTTTTGCAGGATCGCTAGTGCCCCATCTCTACGAAATCTCGATTGTGGACCTCGGGTGAAAACCAGCGTCTACAATATAATTTCAGAATATGTTATAATATTATTACTATCCCAATGACAAACAACCTAGTATCCAATATTACTTCGTGACTATTCTAAGGTCAGTTTCATTCTCAGCATATAAATATATGTATTTATTAAACTAATATGCACTAAGGGTCTGTTTGGTTCAACGAAGGGGAGAGGAGGGGATGTATTTTAATGGAGGGGAGGGGATGGGAGGGGAGGGGATGAATTTTAATTAAATATATGTTTGGTTCAAAGGAGGTGAGAGGAAGGGAGTGTAGGGTTTTTAATTAGATATATGTTTGGTTCAAGAAGGGATGAGAGAGATTTTAAAACTAATTTACTATTTTATCCTTGTAGTCTTTTATAAATAAAATTAAAACAATATATGCTTATATTATCTTTGAATTAAACAAAGAATAAAATTAAAATTAAAAGCTTTACATAATACGTGTTATTAAAAATAAAATTAAAACAAATATAAGAGAAGAGAATAAGAAGAATTGAATGGTGAAGCAAATATAAGAGGGATTTGTAATTATGACAATTTTTAATTTTAATGTATAAGTATGTATAATTTAGTCAATGTATTTAAAATTTTAATTGCTCACTTTTTCTCCCCTCCAAAACCCCTCATTTTTTGAGGAGAGTTAAAATTGGCTTATGATGGATTTTGCTCCCCTCCCCCCTTAAAAAATTGAACCAAACAAATATAATTTAAAATAATTCCTCCCCTCCCCTCCAAAACCCCCAACCAAACACACTGTAAAAGATATTGACACAATAGTTACCATTAACAAAATGAAATAGAAATGTAGTTATTTTATTAATAAATAATAAAACATAATGTACAATACATTATTCAAATTGGTGCTCCAAGCACCAACTCGAACAATGGGAAGATGACGTTGTCGACCCTAACAGTCTACAAATTACCAATCACCGCTAGCAGGCCTTTGGAAGACCAGTTTTTATCCGAGGTGGGCATCCCCATGAACATAATCATTGATTTTCTGGGTGCGGAAGTGTACCTAGCCACACCACCTGCAGACCCAGCCTTTGTCAAAGAGAAAAGGTAGAAGAAATCTTAAATGCGCAAACGCGAGTCATGGATTATCTAAAAGATGGAAAAACCCATAATACACCTGAGACCATTAACGGTCAGTTGCATCAAGTGCAAGTTGCAGAGCACATAGTGAAGTAGAGGGTAGATGGGGAACCAAATGATTCGAAAGTGGTATTCCCCTAGAATAATGCCATCGCGAAGGGCAGCAGTGGGTCAGTTTCCCATAAGAACGCTCTCTCGGGGAGAGGCTATAGGTAGACATTCTGGGGAACATCAATCTCCTCTCTTAGGCACTAGATCTTATCGTTGAAAGAGGATGAAGAAGTCATAGTAACAGATGGATTGTAGGATTGGGAGTGAGAACGTCATGGAGCAATAGTTTTACAGAGAACGAAGAGCAAGATTTTGAATTTGGAAAATAGAAATCGTAAAGTTGATGGAACCTGTCAAATCGACATTTATGTGATACGACCCATGCACTTCTAAGGAAATGAGGAGGCCTAAGCACCAAAAAGTCCATTGGAGGCTCAATTTGAGAGTATGATTGCGAAACCCTTGAATTTTGAAATTTAAAGTATCCTGAAAGTTCATTTGTTTCAAATTGTTTTTTTTTTTAAATAATGTGAACAAAAAGGGAAAATGTTTAGGGAGAAATCAAACGCATGACACGTGGCCAAACACATTCTGAAGGAGATCCCGAGCTATCGTCAGGTTCTGACCTCAGTATCTCATCAGAGTCTGATTATCGGGTCTCTCTACATAGTCTAACTTCGAGAGCCCATCTTCTGAGTCTGATTCAGAAGCTTCTATGAGGGTCTAAAGCCAAGACCTCCGTTCAGAGTCTGGATCCAAGATCTTTTGGCAAGATCTTTGTTTTAGACTCATTTCCAGAAAGGAAAGCAGAGATCGTGCTAGGAATTAGCTAATAATATTGACTCTTTAATGACACGAATTTTCTAAACAATAAATCAGATAGCCAATTAATTAATTTATGTTTCTTTAAGCTGGACAACCGTCCAGAATAGGAAATCTCTGAAATTCTAGGGAGTGCACTAGTTAGTGGGAAAAGTGAATGGAATGCAACCGCTGTCGGTTTATTTTCCTTGTAATTAAGTATTATAAATAGCACAAAAATTCTGAGAACAAGAGATCTACTTTTTGATAATCAAGAAATAATAGAGTACCGTTGAACTAAAATACTCTAGTATTATTACAATCAATATTGTGATTTTATTATTTGTGGGGATAATTGCACAAACACTTTCTTACAAATTGTAAGAAATTATTTAATTCTTCCATCATTTTATTTTAAGTTTCCTATCAATTTTTCAAACTTCAATTAAGTATATAATTGTAAAAATTCTTGAATGTGAGAATTTTATGGATGGAAAGTTGAGTCGGATGATATTTGATACTTGATAGTCGATAGGGACTAATACGATACAAATGATAAAGATATGGGTTCTAATGTTATGTTTTAAACTATAGGGACTAACTAATTTGATAATTAATCTTATTTATTTCTTTATGGATTAAACGGATTTCGTACCCAACCCAACAAAACAAAACATGCTAAAAATTCGGTGTGACTTATTTAAATATAATTTTTTTTAAGATTATTTAAATAGAATTGAGATAGCTCAATTAATTTTATATTTTGGTTTAATATATTATGATTGAGTTTTATTCGAATTGAGTGAACATGTGAATTGAAACTATCATAATTTATAAGTAACTTTTGACTTTTTTTATTTTTATTTTTAAATAGTTAGTTCATTATTATCTTATGAAATATCGTATAGATAATGCTCATGACATGTCTCCTCCTTCAAACTATTTGCTGTCTCATGTGATCTTGATCTGAGTAAGAGTGGGTAGGAGATTCCCATTGATTTTAGAGCGAAAAATATATTTTTATACCAAATTTAAATTAAATTCCAAATTATTCTAAAATTTGAGAAATATTCGCCAATCCATTGTAAGTTATAAATGTGTTATATTTTCCACTTTAATAGTAACAGAAAATAATATTATTAAGTTTTTGAGCAAAAGGACTGTCATATCCTCAAATTCAATTTAAATGTAAAATGATTATTTTAGTCCTATAAAAAGATAAAAAAAAAATAATAATAATAATAAAAGATATATTTTTCCATATGAAATTATGAGAAATATTCCACATTCTATCCTAATGTAATTAATATTCGAAAATATACAAATGCATTGTACATATATATAAAATCGTAATTTATACCAGCACACGTAAGCGAGCACACATTTATTATTTTTCTAAAAAAAAAAATATCCAAACTTGAATGGGTTACTAATTTTCCCAGCTAGAAACGATCTTAATTTAACACACAAATCTGTCAGTGCATTGTATATTCATTTAGAAAATTAGACAAATCATGATACTAGTTAAAAAAAACTCATGTGATCCATTTCACTACTAACTCCATAAATTTTCTGAAGGATTCAATGGTAAACCAAAACCAAATGCAAAAGTTTGCTCGCCAATGCGATTTATCGGTTCTATAACCCGTTCCAAATTCATTATAGTTATCCAATTATATTTCAATTTATAATTTTTTTTTTTTTTTTAGAAAAATAATGCGCGCACACATGTGCTTGTAAAATGGAGATTTTATCCTTGTAACGTCATTCGTATATTTTCAAATATACATTACATTAGGATGGATTAGAGAACATATTCATAATTTTGGATGGAAAAATATACTTCATCTATATATATGTGTGTGTTGGTATTATGACGTCATTTAGCTTTTAACCCTAACAAGAAACCCCATGAACACGAAGTCAAGGAAACCCCACGAGAGAGAACTAAGCCCCAATAATCTCTAATTTTGATTTTGTAAGAATAAAATCTTTATAAGATCTACGCAAACCCTCAAGGAACCTACCCTTGAAACACTTATAGAATCCCGACAGTATTTACCTAGTACCACCAAGGTCGCCACTCCTTTGATAGCACACACATATTACTTTTCTATAAATTAAAAAAAAAAAGTCCAAACTTGAATGGGTTGTGTATGTTTGAATGGGTTGTGTGTGTGATGTTACGTCATTTATCTTTTAACCCTGATGAGAAACCCTTTTTAACATGAAGCCAAGTAAACCCCACGAGAGAGAACTAAACCCCAATAACTTCGAATCTTGATTTTGTAAGAATAAAATCCTTCCAAGATCTACGCAAACCCTCAATGAATTTACCCTTGAAACCCTTTAGAATCCCGATAATCTTTTGCTAGTAAGAACGCCACAAAAGTCGCCATTCCTTTAATAAGTTGGTTTATTCAATTACTGAAAAGAAGAATCAATATTCTCACATGAATTTTCTCAAGATTTAAGGTAAAAATTTTGTCTTAATAATGAAAATAATGTGTTTAAATAATTACACAAACCCTATTAAGTTGTAAAGTCTAAAATTTTCCTAAGATCTAAATTTCGTACATGGGCTTTAAATAACATTAAAGTTAAGCCCAAGATACTAAAACATAAATTAAACTTAAAACGTAAAACATAAAAAGCTCTAGGGATAATTTATGATCGTAGTTTGACCATGAAGGAGTTCGAATCTGACTTTAACGTAAATCACAATGTTGTAGATCTATGCATCATATTTCAAACATAACTGGAATCACCAATTCAAGCTTTAGATGAGAAAGTTACAGCCAAAATATAAAAGTTGCGCAAATCCCACAAGGCTAACTTAACCCGTTAGGATTGGAACTGTTTTCTCACAGCTAGGCTTAGTCTTCTAATATTTGGGTCAAATGAATCAATCTAGGACCCTCCTCTATAAAGCCCATATGATACAAGTCTGCTTCTCTAATCTGCTTAGTATATTCGGACATCATGTGCTGGGCTAGGTCTGTCATTGCCTCTTTAATCTTTTTTGCTCTCTATCTTGTAATAGGCTCAACTGGAACATGTAATTGATCACTTTTTTTGGCCGCATCTTCCCCCTCCTTAAATCCCTCTTGTGCTGTCTGGATCACATCATGTACTGTCTGGATCACATCAAACTCTATTAACAAAATTAAGTATTTTCGTATACTACATTACATTCGGGTGGACCGACTAATATTTCTCAGGTTTTGAGGTAGAAAAATATAGTTCGCCCTTGATTTTATTGACCAAATAATTCAGTAAAATTACAATTTGTTTTTCAAATTTGATGCCTATGAATCAAGATTTTGAAGCTTGATAATAATTGACGTGGCATCCATATCATTTGGAAAGAAAGTAGGTAATAGAAGTGATGAGCAACTTTAACTAATAAGAAGTCATGATAAAAATATGAGGGGCCAATATCATGATTAGGGGCAGATTATCAAATGATAAAACCATTAAATTATTACTTCAATTATAATAAGAGGGATCGTCACATGATAAAACTTTTAAAATATGGGAAATAATTTATGAGTTTCCATTTTTTTTTTTGTAATTATCTATTAAGTTTTTAATTTTTTATAGTTATCCATTAGGTCTCTATTATTTTAATAAGAAATGATCATTGTTACATAGGGGTGGGCAAAAAAACCGACCGAACCGAACCAAATCGCAAACCGAACCAAACCGGACCGAATTTACGGTTTTTTTTCCAACGGTTCGGTTTGCGGTTCGGATTGGCCTACCTCAAACGGTTTACGGTTCGGTTCAGGAGCTAATCCGAACCGCACCTGTTAAACCGAACCGAACCGTTATAATTAAAAAAAAATTATATATTTTTATAAAAAAATTTGTATTTGTATTTTAATTTTATTCTATGTTTTTTTATTAGTATGTTAATATTTTTATTCTTAAATTTTTTGTTAATATATTTATTTTTTAATACTTTTATTATTCAATTTATTTGTTAATACTTTTATTCTTAAATTTTTTTTGTTTATGGTAGCATAATTATTTTTGAAAGTAAGATGTTGGATTTGTCTCTTAATTAGAATGATGGTAGCATCATTATTCAATGTAATTTTTAAAAAATAGAAGAATTAATTGTGCCTCATTTTTCAATCCTGGAGTCACAGCTTACACCCTAACACTTCATACTATTTGTTGGATAGACTAGTTTTTTTTTTTTTTTTTTTTTTGTCTTCACTTAAGTGGATGAAAATTTATTTTAAATATAATAATCCGTAAACCGAACCGAACCGAACCAATCTGTAAACCGCTGGTTTAAAATATTTTCAATCCGAACCAAACCGAACCGCACCCACCCCTATTGTTACATTATGTATAGTTACTGTTAAAATAATAGTAAGGATGTTAATCGAGATAACCTATCCCTTTCCAATCTTATCCCGATTATGATTTTAGAAGAAAATTATCTCAAATGTCAATCAGTTTTTAAATCAGAATGAAATATAGTCTCAAATTGCGAATGAAATAAATCTTACAGTACACGTGGGTTATGATTCTTTGTCGAAAAAAAATGGTGTTAGTAAAACTCAAACTTTCAATTGTTCAGAGAATTGATAAATGGACAAAATTTCAAGTACCTTTATCCCATAAATAATTGGATTAAGATCAGGGGCAGGTTTAATAACCACAATTTTACACGATTTATAGACCTTTGAATAAAGAAACATAAATGGTCAAGATTGGATGGCAGAAACTTATAATTCATTTTAGTTTTCTCTGAAAATTTTGATATTATTAAATATTATTTGATTTTCAATATTTAATATTAAATTACATAAGATTAATTGCTTAAAATTTGTGTCAAAAATTTAAGTTATAAAAACCTACCCTAGGGTGTTCAATTAAATTTTAAGTCGATTAGACTCAACCCCATTAAATTTTGAAATATCAAATTCATCGAGTCGATTTTTTTAATCCGGCCCAATGAATACTGGTCTGATCTCAGGTTTGCTTAAAACATGATCTGGTTTTACCGATTATACATATATATTTAATAGGAGAGAATAAAAAGAGTTGAATCCTACGACTAGATTCGATATATATTTAATTATTACACTACAAAAAATGCATATCATCAATGGAAATTTAAGTCGGTAATCTTCTAAATTGGGAAAATAAATTTGTTAGTAAATGGCTAGTCGGTAAATACTGATTTTTCAATTTGTCGATAACTATTGATAGAATTGAAATGAAAATCCATAGGTTGTCTTCATAGAAAAAATTATATAGATATTTAGCGACATCTTAGCAATAAAATTTTACGATAGAAATTTCATAGAAAAAAAATAAAAATAAAAATATATTTTATGGGGTCCACATTAGGTCCACCTATCCCTAAAGTAGACTCCACTCTGTCATCCACTCGCATACTTGGGATGGCCCCACCTCCGCACCATCCAAATTTATAATGTAACAAATAGTACATATAGTGAGATTTGAACTCAAGACTTGTAAATATATTAATATATATATATATATATATATATATATATATATATATAAACAATATGTCTAATAATAAAACATATAATTATTTTATTAATAATAATTAATAATAATAATAATTAATAATACTATTATTATTATTATTATTAAATTAAATAAAACAAAATATCTATATAATTTTCCGTCAGTATTTCATCATTAAATTTAGCAACAGATTTATTCCATAAGTATTTCGTCGCTAAATTTTGTGATCGATTTTTTTGCATAGGTATTTTGTCGTTAAATTCTAGCAACTATATTTATTGAAAATTATTTTTGTCAGTAAAATTTTGTTCCTATTTAGTCAGAATTCCGTCGCTAAATTGTATCTCCAATTTATGGAGTTTCATTTTGCGAACGGATTTCATCCATCGCAGAATTACATACGGAAAATCCATCGGTATTACATTGCTATATTTTTCCATAATTTTTTGATAAATGTCGATAATCTGTCAGCAAGTACAAATGAAAAATTTTCAATCGTAAATTGAGATTTTCTTATAATGTTATATCAAGGTGTACTAAATTTTATATAACTAGATGTGTACCTACATTTTGCTGGGATTATAGAATATGAGCATTAAAAGTAAAGAGGGTATAGCTCATTAGGTGGTCATTTGCTTTAGGATTAACATAGGTCCAAATCCTTAAAACTTTTACATCAATAGTACAATTCTATTTTTTGAATTTTAAATTGAGATAGTATTATATATGCCATAATAAATTATGGATTAAAATACCAGAGAGTAAAAGATGAAGCTGATGTAGAGCATAAAATTGAAACAGGAAAAATATATCAAAATAATTAACAGGTAAAAATAAAAAACAGAGAAAATATAAGATCGCTTGCTGCATAGTAGATTTGGCAATCATCATATTTATAAAATGTAAATA